>JAPYZU010004770.1:0-11121 GCA_030523005.1 Tryphoninae sp. B BG-2022a | reverse complement strand
TTAAGTTCATTAAGAAAAGTTGTTTCTTGGACTAAAGAACTACATACTCAAAATTCAAATTGATCCTACGTAAAGTTTATTTATTACATAATAAACAAAATTATGAATTTGTTTCCATAATTTGTTAGATTAGTTAGAAAAAATAATTGAACCTTTTTTGACAGTCTTCAATTCAACAGTCTCAAATTATCGAGATAAGTACTCATTATATAATATTGCGAAATTTAACACGGGCTCTTATGAAAGATTGCGAAAAATGACGGTTTTCAAGAATAAAAATATTGTGATTTTTGAATGGAGAAAATTCCTTGAAATTTTACATACATGTATGTTACATATGACATTAAAGAACGTTTCTGCAAATTTTCAGTAAAGTCTAGCGAAAACGTTGTGACGATAAGACTGTGTTAAGACACCGGTTAGTTATCACAGTGTTATATTTCGTGATTTCTCCGACAACATCGCAACACGTGTAGCTATACTTCTTTTAACTATCCTAACTGTTCACCTGTCTCTTATATACCCGTGATCATCGAATTTTCTCGACGACCTACGCCTTAATTTTTTTCAAAAGCGTTCGAATCTCGGAAATTACGTACTGTTATAAGGTTTTCATGTTATCAATGTTATCAATTTGTTATTCAGTGATGAGACATTTTTAATCGATATTAATTTGTATCTTCTAATCAATTGTATCGTCATAAAATATCACGTGATAAAAAGGAGAATCGGTTCTATAGAAGCGTTCTATAGAAACGGTAGGTTCCGGTTCGGTAGTGCGAAGCGAACCGTCACACCAGAGGGGCGTGTTGGCACACGTTTACACGCCCTGGCTTACAGTTAAAATTCTCGGTCACGGAGGATGAGAACACAGGCGCGAATATAAGTGAGAGCCGAGAAGGAGCCGTGTACAGAAGGACGATGTACAAAGCAAGTCACACGGCTCGTTTAGTTTCGCGGCTGGCTCCTCGGACTCTCTTGGCAAAGAAATTTATCGTCCGAGGGGGATAACCCCATCTCGTGTCTTCCTCCCCCGAGATACGGGACGAGGCGGGGGTGTGTGGAAAGTTGGTCCAGAGAATCGGGAAGGTGGTAACGAGGGAAAGAGTCGTGAAGCTTATGTCTTGGCGCGAGAGGGAATGGCTCTTTGGTGATCCCCTTGAGAGAGGTCAACGGTTTTGCGGCTATTTTACTGTACCGAATAACGATTTCACATGATGTAGAATTAGACAATTCGCCCCCCCCCACCCACCCCCCTCTACACTATACAGAATCCGTTTGCCAGGATTAAATATTGAAATAAATATGCGATTTTATCGCAAGTTTCTCGTAGCAAAGCAGTTGCGCAAGGGGCGACAGTCGCGAGAGCATTTTTTCTACCGTGATCTCTCGAGGGTTGAAATTCCAAAGCTGCGATGTTTGAAAAAAAATATGACTGCCATGATTGCAGCAGGAAGCATTTCTCCAGCTCTTTCCCTCGGGCCATAAAGGAAAGAAAGTAGATATATTAAAATTTTAGTCCCAGTATCGTTGAATCTCGAGTACACTGAAAAAAGGAGGAAAGGCAGAGTGATAGGGAGAGAGTGAGAGAGAGAGAGAGAGAGAGAGAGAGAGAGAGAGAGAGAGAGAGAGAGAGAGAGAGAGAGAGAGAGAAAGCACGAAATAAAGGAAAAAGAAACGTTCATGGCACGCAGTGAAGCTAATTTATCGCCGAAGGAATTAAATCGTCGTTGAGACAGGCGTGTTAATACCCCAAGGCACCGTCGCGATCTCGAGCAAAGAGAGACACCTCGCTCCTTCGAGCTCCTTCCTCCTCTTCCTTTCTTCTTTCTCGTCTTTCTCATCCCCCTGTATTCCTCGTTCCGTAACGCCGACAGCAGCAACAGCAGGCAATGGAGGACGTGCGGCGGTAAAAAATGAAAAGAAAAAAAAGACAGAGATAAAAAAAACGCGGAAAGGTCCTTTGCCAGAGGCGTAGAGGAGAAAAGGAGAGTTGGATTCTCTTTTTTATCTTCCTCCTTCTTTTTTCCTGTCCACCCTCTCCCTCCTTCCCTCCTTCTTTTCTCTTTCTCCGTTGTGCACACGAAGCCCATAAAGTATCTCGGTACTTCGGGCAGAGAGAAATATTTCATCCAGTATCCGGAGTATTGGCCTCGACAATGGGGCTCCGGTACATACAGAGTGTGTACGATTTTATGCGCTCACACTGACCACCGTTATCCAGCCATGGCGAAACGCTCTTTTCTCCACCCGCTTTCCTCCCTCATGCCGCTGCCTGTTTCCACTTTCTTGCACTCTCTTTTCCCTTCTCAACTTTATACGCGCGCACTACTTTCTATATCCGCTCCTCTCGATTTTTCTTTATCCTTTGCTTTTCCGCCTTCTCACTCGTTCTCTCTCTCTCTCTCTCTCTCTCTCTCTCTTTTTCTCCCTCTCGCACCCTCCTTTTTTCTTTCCCTTGAACGTCTCGTCTCCGATCTACTGGTTGTACGGCTTAAGCCCTCCTCGTATACGTAATACTCACAGCCGCACAGTGCCGGTGATCGTCTGTAGCGAAAGAGCAGCCAGAGGTCGTATGTGCGGTCACACTCGATCAGCAGGAGAGAATAGTTCGAGAACCACCCTCTGCCCCACGATTGCAGAGGCATGTCCAACCTCTCACCCCTTTTTCCATCTCCATCTTTCGTCTATGTATGTATATGTATACCTACGGGATAAAATATACCCTCTGTCCACGAGTTGTAGGTACACTGGATACGCGATCCTGGCGCCCTCCTTCCTCTTTCATTCGCCTTCTCTCTCCCTCTCTCTGTTCTTTCGACGTTCTAGTCGAGAGTTCGACAATTTTCCACTACGGAATTTTACACGTTCCATTGTGCCAGAGTAGTCTGGCGTGTGCATACAGCAATCTACGTATCTATATAGCTATATATTTTCAGTGCTACGGCCAACAAGGAGTGAGGCGCGACGCACACGCTCTTGTTCCCTCTCGTCGACGACTCGAGGCACACGAGTTCGAGACCTGAGAAACGGAAAAGAGTGGTAGGTGTGGTTGTAGAAACAAGCTAGTACAGATTTGTATTGAAACGAAACGATATTTGAATCTATATCGTACATTCAAATATTTGAATTTATTTACATGTTTAAATAAATTACGAATCATCGAAATATCGAAATAAATGATAAATTATTCAAATATTTGAATAGCTCGTAATTTGTATAAATATTTAAATATACCATGAACAAAATATCGCTCGGAATTTAAGCAGTTGGAAAATTATTTTTTGTACAAACTATTTCCAAAATTTATTTAACATTTTTATTATATTCGAGAAGAAAATCAATTTTTCTTCTTCGAATAAAATTTTAAAGATCGATAGAAAAAGACTCGAAGAGATTAAAAATCAGGAAAACTATTTTGCGAATAGTGATTAAACAAGGTGGATGAGCTTGAGGTAAAGAGAATCTCGAGTTAAAAATTTAAATAAAGGATAAATCCGAATTACCCTTGCTCAAAGAAACAGCGCGAGCACCGGAGAAATACCTAGAGCCCGGTTTAATACGCTCTCGTATAAACATATTTGAGATACCAGAAGCTTAGATAACGAGAGATTGAAACATCGGACAGTAGATAAACTAGAAAACAGTAAGACCCCGCTTAACGTTGCTCCGTTTAACACTGGAACTTATTGAAACGAATCCCCGGCATTAAACGAGGTCTTAACGTATTTACTAATCCACAAAAACGATCCACTGAAAAATAAAAGTCTTTCGAAAATTAGTGAAAATACTGTCCCATAAAAAAAGCTTCGTGGACGAGGTTAAATAATTAGAACGCGATGTGCAAATCTGAACTTCGCGGGAATATTTAAACTTAGCCCCGTAATACTTTGTTTTGTCTTCGTTCAGCGCTTTTGAGTTCTCCCAGGCTTCGAGCATTCTCATTAGTCGCGTCTCGACGACAACCGTCGTCACGGTGCATACGCATATCCTGTGCTCTATGGAAACCGGCTGACCCGTACCGCTCCTTCACTACTTAGTCAGCACTTCACCCGTTTCGCTCGGTTTCTCGGTCTTTCACTCTCGTACACTCGCGTACGTACGTGTATGTATATTTATGTAAAAAAAACATACAAATTTCAGTAAAAATTGTATAAAATACCGAGTCTCATTTGTACCTAATTGTGGGAATGACAAAATTTTATGGAATGTGAGAAATTCGTCTTTCAGTTTAGGTACGAGTCGAAGGAAAAGCTATTAAAGCGTTACGTATTATTCAATAAAGAAAAAGTCTAATTTGCTAAACCGATTAAATTATAACCAATCAGCCAAGTCAATGTTTGCTAGACCCCTTTCACGGTTATATTTAAATATATTATACATATTTCTGACGTTTATACAGTCAAAATTACCAATACGGCAACTTTCCTCAAATTAATTAGTTTCTTTATGTTAGAAATTTCCACCGACGACTTTGGCCGCGAAGCGCTCGTTTCTACCTCGGGAATCAAATATCGAGTTCCAACAGCATGCAAATGCCGACGAAATTTCAAATAGGATAATGAGAGAGAAGAACTCCAACTTTCGGAAAGTCGACGTTCTCAAATTATTGACTGATCGAAACTTTAACTGTGCGCACATATAGATATAATTATAGTTATAACTACTTTCGAATCAGCACAATTAGCCAAGTGCAATCTCTGAGCCAGTACCCAGTTCTCCAATATTTTCTTCCTTTTTCGCTTCTGTTTCGCTATGTTCAACGTCCTTATAACGGCGCCAACAACGACATCGTTTTCTTTCACCTCGTGTTAATTGTTTTTCTCTATCGTTATAATTTCGAACGATGGAACACGTTGCGTTCGTGGAGAATGGTATAGCAAGAGCGAGGGGAGGTTCGAGACTCGCAATAATAAGAAAGCACACTTCCTTGTTTATTTCATTTTTTTTTCCATATAACGATAACGGTGTTGTTCCAATTCCACCTAATTCGTTGATTGCTCATGTCCAATCGAATAAAGTGTGCAACGTCAGGATTCTTTATCGCACTTCTCACTACGAGAGTTTGAATCGTTTTATCATTCCTACGTCTCCTCTCGCGATACGTAATATTCTCGAATCGGGATTTCGATCTGTCGAAACATCAACGTATCTTCAAGAGGAAGTTTGTATCTCCGGTGAAAATTCAAAGCCGAGATAGGTATTAGGTTTTCACGAGCCGAATTACAATTTCATGTTTCGTGTCACGATTATACGTATATATGTGCTCGTATATACACAGAAACATTACACGTAGTATATTTGTGTAAACACCGATGTATTTCCCGGAGTGTGGAGTTAGTGGTCTAGGTAGATGGTTGAGGTGGGAGGGAGCAGGAGGAATGCCGCACCCCGACGCGCATCCTCTCTCCTGTCAGAAGCAATCCAACCCCGTTTCTCCAACAGCTCTCTCGCAAGCTTTGTAATTATTTAGTTGGGATCTCCTGCAGTCCTCGGCAAACAGTGTGGATTTCGTAATAGCAATAGACACGGGACGATGTACGAATGTTAGTATGTATATACATATATACATATAAATATAGGGTTGCTGTCGAAGTAGTACGAGGAGTAAGAGGCAAGTCTTCTGTTGTACGCATTACATGTAGTTTGTGATGAGGCGTTCGTATATAGATGTAGCAAGGAAAATGCCAAATCATCTTTCTACGTTCAACACTCTCGGGCCTTCTGCTAAATGTGCAGATATATGTATTCATCCCTCCGGGCTATCTTCCTGCAAATGAAGCAAGGCGAACATTGACGATGAATATGCGATGTAAATTTGTATATAGCTTGCAAAATATTGTCATTGAATCTTCCTTGATAAAAACCTTGCGGAGTGATCATCTGCTACGGGGGATAGATTAACAGACCAATAATAATATACCGTGACGAATACGGATTTCAAAGATTATATCGAATATTGTAAACATCGAGTACAGTAAATTACTCCATATTAACTATTGGATATATGATAATTATTTAGAGTAAGAAATATATTTACGTATACATAGATTAGAGTACAAAAACAAAGCGACACACGAGCCCGTGTAAACATAAATATTGGCCGGCGATTCGATAGTGGTCAAATACGTACAAAGAGATCAAAGGGTTTATAATTTCTTTTCTAGCTTAACGACGGTTCCTTTAGTTCATGCGACAAGTCGTCAGTCTCGTAGAGATCTTTGTCAAGAGTAGATGGATCTTGCCTCGCGTTATTAATAAAGTTAAATAGTTAATTGAACATCTACGTGAGTTATAATTATTTCTCAACCCATTTTCAATATTAACAAATCGTTTATTGCAAACAATATTAATGAGAATACACTGTTTTTTGTATCGTGTCGAAAATCTTTATTTGCCTGGATAATGGTACAATAGAATTTTGGAATTATTATTCATTAACGTCGAATTAATTAAATAGAGTGATCATCTGCTACCAGGGATGAATTAATGGAGCAATAATAATTTACTGCGATGAATGCGGATCTCGAAGATTATATTGAATATTGGATACGTCGAGTAGTTACAGTAAATTACTCGATATTACGAAATGTTTTATTACAAATAATATTTCTTAATGAGAATACACTTTTTTGTTGTATCGTGGCGAAAAATTTGTATTTGACTGAATAATGTAAAATAGAATTTTGGAATTATTATTGATTTACGTTGAATTAATTAAGCGAGTACTTTTTATTTCCCTAAATTTCATAAGAGGTTACAGACAATTTTTCGTATTTGCGTTTTCTACTTCGGCCATAAAGTAACCGAAAAAACTTGACTGTGTGGTTTGAATTAATAGTAATTATATTAAAACTTCATCACCCTCGTACCTCATTCGTAAATATGGTCCACCAGGCTTCATAGTCTGCTCAATTTCAACTCTATCTCGCATCTTTGTCCTCGCATCAGTAAAAGCCGACGCTTCGTGCGAGTTACTCTCAATTATGACAATTAGCCACGTTTAGTGTTATCCGTCAGTTCGATCAAGAGAATGAACAGAGAGAGGGAGAGAGAGAAGGGCGGGACAGTGTGAATTATTTTCGCGCGAATAATCTACGCTCCCAGAGAGAGAGAGAGACAGAGAGAGAGAGAGAGACAGAGAGAGAGAGAGAGAGAGAGAGAGAGAGAACGCGAGAGAGCGAGACAGAGACAGAGAGAACGGGGCAAGAGATTCAGGCACGAGTGGGAGCTAAATTTACGAAGGCTAGATAACGTTCACTGGTGGCTCTATCTCGTACATGTATGTACCTAATATCCTATACATATAGGTGCGACAGATAGTTATCTCTCTTCGTGAGGTAGCTCCAATCCCTCCCCACCTTCGCTCCCTATCCCCTACCCCTCTCTCTCTCTCTCTCTCTCTCTCTCTCTTTCACACAAACCCACACAGCTATAGACAGTAGTTGGTGTATAGTAGAGGAGCTGTACCACGTCCAGAATCAGAGACGTAGGTATCCTTAATTAAATTAGTACTAGCCCGGCGCACGCTATCCCCGGGACTACCCCTACTTCACCTTCACCATACTGAATATAACACACATACACACACACACATATATATATATAGTACCATCACTACTATCTTGTCCGATACCATACGATAGTGTACTCTAGTACAGGACATACAGTACAGAGTGTATAGTGCCTACGCAAGGCGATGCATACCTATACGCGTATTGTATATATAGATATGTCTATCAGTTATAGCTACATAGCTATTTGGTAGCGCAAGGATCTTGGCCAGGCTGCGGCCCCGCCGCCGGCTCGATATAACCACCGAGATATCGCCCACATTAATGATGCCATGTTTCAGTAATTGAAGCAAGACATGCGTGATTAGGAGTCTCCTCATGAATTCGGTAACTGCCATGCTCCAAAGATCTTTGGCCCACCGAGTTTCTTAGTGTGTTTGCCATCGCCCACATCGATACGCGTACCGCCAATAGACACACACACACACCCATACGTACGCACACGTGTACACTCGGGCGCCCACCCACTTACTACGCGCTATATCGTGACGCAACTTCAGCCCCCTCCCCCTCCTCCTTCCTTCCTCTCTCCCGCTCTCACTCGCGCTTTCGCTATCCCCTCAATGTCTCAGAGATCATACTTGGCGAGATACACCTCATGCAAATTGAACCGGGGAATAGCGAGACTCGTACCATGAAGGAGCGAGTCTCGTATAACGCGATCGTTGATGCTCTCATGGGCACGTACGGACGGCTCTCTCGTGGGAATTTCCGTGATTCCCGGGCCATGGTTATACGTGTCTGCCTCTTCTACCCGTCCACCTCCTCTTCCTTTCGTACTATTTGACTTTGAGATTATAAGAAAACGCCCGGAAGAAGTCGACGATGATACGCTGATACGAGGAGGTGAGGGTGAAAAGATAAAGATGGAATAATAGTATAAGTAAAGGATAAAAAATGACTTTTGGCAGGTTTATTCGTGTACGATGATATACGTGACGTATCTTGCCTGTGACGTCCCCGACACATTTCCATTAAATGGAAACTACAAAAAAAAGCGGGATAGCTGGAAATCCCATGGGAAGAAACGTTTACTTATAAGCAGAGTTTGATAAGAAAAGAAGATCGATTGTCATTCTTCATCCAATCAGATAATATTCTTATAACACCGATTGGTTTTTTGATCACTCGTTATTTCCAACATTTGTAATATTTCTGATCAGCGGATTATCGATTAGAAGTGTCCTCGAGCGGAATAACTACATCAATTGTAGATAAGAAATTCATGATTACAATCCATCGTTAATAATATCGTTCTCGTATTTCCGATCGATCGATATCTCGCTCATTACCGTACATCGTTCTTCTTCTATAAATCGAATTTATCTCCGGTATCTTTAGATTGCAAAAGCCGTTGGTGTGTGTGGAAGAACCACTCGAGATTGGCTGCGTGAACATCAATCCGGGTGATCTTTGCTCTCGTCTCTCCATCATCTCGCTTTTCCCCCACACGTTGCACATCGACGATGTGTAAAGTTATCTCTCGAGATCTTGAGAGAGACATCCGGTCCAGTCTATAGATTTCTGTGTAAACCGTCGAGCGAAGGGAGAACCAAAACATACATATACTCCATCCCGCTGATATATCCATTAGATATATATATATGCCTTTTGTATTACAAAGTGATGTACGCGAGGTATATGATCGGTCTTGCAATTTCTCGTTCGTTCATATCGTCTCGTTCTCCTTTATTTCACTGTCCACAGACGGAAACACGTCGTCGGTACACAGAGAAAAATTCTCGATGTTGACTCGAGTTTTCAAATTGTCCTCGCCAGGATTCTCAAGGGAGCAATTTTCTAAAACACTTTTCTTTTTATACGAAGAAACGTTTATAAAATCTTCTCGATTTCTTTTTAATGACATCAATCAGCATAATTTCGATATTTTTAAATATTTACTAGGAAAAAATGTACGGAATTCTTGTGAGGATGCGGGAGTGTTTAAAAGCCTCAGAATCGAAGGATTTTCTCAAAATAAATTTGCAATTACCATTTTTCTAAATCAACGATCTTGACCACCGATCTCCTCTGTTATCACCGCGTGGCACTTTTTTTTACGAATGTACACTGTAATTGTTCTGTCGCGATTCGAAATTGCTGTTCCATGACGCAAAGAACTCGATCAACAAATCTGTTCGTTGTTCATTCCGCGAACAATCGCGCACGTGTACCCTCGCGTTTTCAAATCACAATTGCAACCGAGTAATTGTTTTGTTTACCATGTTTCAATAGGCTACGAACTCTCAACATCGATGCGCAAGGATGCGCAGTATAATTTCTGTTTACTCAAATTTACCTTTCGCACAGCAAGCGATACTGATATTTCCACTATTTTGATTCAATCTTGAAGAAGAAGCGAGTTTTTTTTTCCCAGAAAATCCCAAACATTTAATAAAAACGGAAATTACATTTTTAGCACTAAAAATAAATTTAAAAAAAACGAATTTTAGGCAAAAATGGTATTTCGCAATTTCTTGCAGCAATTCCTACATTGAGGGATGAAATCCCTGGGGTGGAAGAAAGTCGAAAGTCGTCACGTATTCATTGTACAGATACTTTAGAAATTAAGTATATATTTATAGATTACTCGATCTCTTTCACGTCAAAATCTCGTTTTTCGGCAATACCTAAACGAGAGGTAGAGGGAGCGCATTCTTCGCGTGTATATTCAGAGTTGAACTCTCTGTTCGTCTCTACGATGGAACAAAATTCGCTTGGTAGACAGTCACGTACATCAGTGACGCTGAAGGTGTACGTGCGCCTTAATTACCGACACGGGTAATTACGGTTATTCAAGGGAACACGAAAGTACCTATATATATACCAACGAACGAGGAGGAGGAGGAGGAGGAGGAGGAGGAGGAGGAGGGCGTGTGAGACTGGATTATTGCGTTGTGGCATTCGAATAGAAATACGCCTCTGCGACCGAGGAACCTGCTCTGACAGGGCTTCGCTTATTCTCTCTCTCTCTCTCTCTCTCTCTCTCTCTCCTTCTCTATTCCAAAGCCTTCATGGCGTACATATAATTCCTGTTGCAAGCCTCTAAGACCGAAGACTTACGTTATGCTTCCAATATTCTTTCTGCGAGAGGAAACACCCAGAAAGGTAATGCTCTGTAATGATTTCAATCAAAGGGTGAAAAGATTTGCACGTGCAATATTCCGAATAATTCGATGCAAATCATGAAGATTCGGTATGCTTGTTTTTTTGGAGATTCGTGCAATTTGACATGAAAAGAATGTTCAATGAATTAATGTTCAGAGAAATTGTCTTGGACGGATCCTGAGGTTTTATTTGGAGCGAAAGGGATTGTTGCCTAACCTTTGATTTCTGTGATCCAGCAGCGACCTTCGACTTAATAAACAATAAAACATCGTTTTGGTGATTTCTTTGTGCTTTTGGTTCTTTAATCGAACCACCATCGTTATTTATCCTTTTGTCTCACCAATTAAGGTAGTTCTATCGCGAAGGGGCGTATTTTGTGGGGGCAAGCGAGGGGCCTCAAACAAAAAGTGGAAAGACATTATTATTCTTTCCATAATAT
>JAPYZU010004769.1:0-14580 GCA_030523005.1 Tryphoninae sp. B BG-2022a | reverse complement strand
TTTACAATAAGTTTAACATATTTTTTTATTCAACGTCAACATCGCAAACTGTAAATTTTTCTACAACTGTTTCGACAATTTTTTTCATCGTGACTCTTTCTCTCTCTCTCTCTCTCTCTCTCTCTCTCTCTCTCGCCCTCTCTTTCTATTTTTCGCTCCGTTGAAAAAAATTTAGAACTCTTCCAATAACGGCGAGCTTAATTTACCTCAGATTAAAAAAATCATATCATATGAAAAATGTATAAATAATATAATAAATATTTTTTACAATAAGTTTAACATATTTTTTTATTCAACGTCAACATCGCAATCTGTAAATTTTTCTACACCTGTTTCGACAATTTTTTTCATCGTGACTCAAAGATTACTTGACAAAAATTCGATCGACATTGTTGGGGCTGATGGAGGGTTGAAAATATGTGTAATTCCATTACGACGACGCAAAAATCGATAAACCCACATATTATCGAATATTAATTAAAAATAAAATGTATAATAAAATATTTCTATATAACATGAACATCGACGAAGAAACTTTCCCCACGATACGAGGGAAATAAAAAAATAACGTAAATTTATCGAAGCAACGCGATACAAAGTACGAAAAGATAAAAGAATCATATCAGAACGTTGGTTTGCACGACTCTTTCGTATTTTTATTGATTTGCCTACGCAGGGGGGTGAGATCGTGAGCGGGGCAGGACGGGGGGAGGGGGGAGCATTTAAGGGGCGCCAACCGGCGTTCTTACCCCCACTCCAGTCGAGAATGAGGTCCGCGGGAGTTTCATCCCCCTCCCCTCACCCTCGTCTCTCCTTTTCCTTTTCACCCCTTCGAGACTCACCTCCCGTAGCTGTCCTGCATTTGCCACCCCTGGAAATCCACTTCTACCCTCTCCCCGTCTCCTCCCGCACCCCCCTCCCCTCCCCCTTCGCCCCTCCACGTAACTTTTGCATGGACGCCGTTGAAGAAAGTGCTCACCCACCGCCACCCCGCTTACCAGCCTCCTACCCCACTCCCTCCCTCCCACCGCTTGCTTCGCTACACAACGGGGGTTGAAAAGAAAGGACCCTTGAATTTCTCTCTTTTTCTCTTCTCGTGCCAGCAAAAGATTTCTCTACCAGAATATTCTACGGCGTCGGACGTGTTCTTGTTATTTTCTTTTTCTTTTTTTTTTTTCAATTGTATTTCTTTCACCCCGCCGTTTTATATTTCTCTCCCTCTCTCTCTCTCTCTCTCTCTTACTTCCGTTCCCTCTTTGCCCTTATCACTTTTATTCGCCGCCATCTTCGCGATATTGCGCGCAATAAAAAGTAATCGTTGGCGCGGCGAGCTTTTTTTCGAAAAACTTTCGTTCCTACGTTTCGCGAAAGTTCTTTCCTCAGCGTCGATAAAAACAAAATCGTTTTATGAGAATTAATGGATTATATTAACGTCGAGAGAAATTTATTCGAATCGCGACTGAAAAAAAAAATTGTTCGTTGAATTTCGTCGAATTTTATCTCTCGTTCGTCTCCACTCACGGATCGTGCATTACCCAACACGCCACTTTTATTACGCCCACGGGCTAATTGGTTTCAATTGAAATTTGCATTTCCACCACCATGCCACTCTCACGTGCGATCCTAACGTGCGAAACAGAGAGAACGATAAAAAAAAACAAAAAAAACGCACGCTCTCGCATCGCGAGGGTCGCATTTTTTTTCCAACTCACCGTACAGTTGTTTTTCACACCCCGCGGCGTTACGGGGTCACTTGTGGCTCGTACCACGGAGCAAAAAAATAAACGGGGGCTATGATAATAATTACAGGGGTATAAAGCCCATGTGTGTGCGCCACGAGAGCTCCGGGGTGTGTGCTAACGCTCGCGCGAGTCCCCACACCTGTGACTGGGGGAGGGGACTGTACAAGGGGTGGAGAGGGTTAAAGGGAGTTAAAAAAGCCGCGACAGTGGCCACCTGTTAGAAAAAAAGTCCGTTCCGCAAGCCTCGACCGTCCCGAGGCAGAAATGGTGCGCGGAAGCAGGTCGAGTGGCTAAAGGGGGTTGGGATAGGGGCAGTGAGAGGGGGAAAGGGAGTTTGAGGGTGCAGAGTGGAGGGATGAAAAAAAGCGCCACTGTGTGGCGTACGACCCTCGGGAATCTGGATGGCGCGTGCCTGGAGTCGAGATCGTTTACACCATGTGCCCGGAGCATGCTCTCTCTCTCGCTAAAGGGGCAGGTAGGGGTGTGAGGGACAAGTGTCGAGGGTACGTGTCGAGCAAGTCCTTTTTTTCTCTTCTTTTTTCAACCCCTAAACTTTTTTTTTCCTCGCTCTTTCTCCGGCAACAGAATGCAATTGCCTGCACCTCTCTACTCCGGGCGGACAAACTTACCCCTGTGACTCTACGAGGGTTGAAGGGTCGGAGGTAAAAAATTGTTTGGACCTCGCTCGACTCCAGTCCCATTGTTATTTCGCCTCGTGTGTTTATATTGTCGTAACGCACACCGCGCGAAATAACTTCGACACCTTCCTTCCACTGGACACTTCACTTCGAGAATCTCAATTAAACAGCAGCGGGGGTGGAAATTTAAATAGGGGTTGAAAACGAATTTGAAGTAGTTCGCGGTGATTTTTACATACACTTCGTAGCGTGCTCATCAACGAGATATTCTCAATCGAATAACATCTTCATAATGGCAATTAGAAGTTACAAATTAAAAAAACAATGCTCGTTCTAGAATTTCTAAAATTCCTGTAAAAAAAAATTACAAAACCAAAAAAAAAATCTTCTCGACGATAAGTATTCGCTTTCTTTTACAGCCGTTGTTTTGTTTCTTCCACGAGAAGAACGGCCTGAAATGTGTGGTGGATAGTTAATTTTTTAAGGGTCAGTCATTAAGCGAGGAGAAACGTACCGTCTGAAAGTTTGCCCCGACGGGAGGGTATAAGGGTGGCAAGAAGGCGAGGGAGAAACGATGGTGAGAAGCGAGAATCATAAAGCTTTTGCAGTAAAGTGAGCGAGAGTGAGTGAGTACGATCGTGGGGTGAAACAGGGATGGGGATATACAGCATGGTAAAATACTGGCCTTGGCTCTAGGGGTAGTAAAGCGTCGGAGAATGGCATGATAAAGTTAAAAGTACGGTCAAGAGGCTCCTAATGAAATCTGCTGTTGGTTTATCATAAGTTCGGCCCGGTCGAAAGTCGAAGCTATCTTTACCAAATTTCCGACGTGAAATTAATATTACCAAAAACAAAAGAAACAAACAAACGAACTGTTTTACTCGAGAACAAAAGTTGCTCGATCGATTTATCTTACGTTTTAATATTTTTGTTAATTAAAAAGAAAATGAAAATTGTTCATTATTTTTAGACGTGCAAACAATTATATTCGATATCTTGGACGTCGCGGAATTATATAGCGCGCGGATTTAGCACGGACTCGAACCAAGTCATTCGCGTCGACTCGACACGTGGCGCCATCTTCGTGGAGATTCGCGAAGCTCCAAGCAACGAGGCAACTTCACAAGATCAGCGAGGATGGGGTAGGGGTTGATTTTTTTCTGTCGCTTTCTTCGCTGAATTAATTAATCGATTCTCACTCGAATTTTATACAGGAATAATTAACCAATTAAATTAATCAATATTTCGGAATATTGTTTTTTTTACTTTACCAAGGATTTTGTCCTGTTTGAATTATTTGTATCTCACAATTGAAACATAGGGGTGGCAAGGGTTTGACTTCGATTTTAACAAAATTATCCATTCATTTTTTATTTAAGCGAGCTTTTTATTTCCGCGTAATAGATTCGAGAATTATGCATGTAAAAAATGTACGTAGATTACTTGAATCGTCGAACGTTCGGAATAATATAATTAAAATGGAAAATTTCATTAATCTTTAATTACTAGCTATGTGGGAAATTCATTTTAAATCTTTACGTCGCTCAATCGAACAATAATTCCGTATCCGGAAAAAACGTTTTATTATTAATAAATCCCGGGTGGAAATTGATCATTAAGTCACGCAATGACGAACGTTGAATATTAATTAATAACAGCGAAAAGTCAATAATTTGTCTTCGTTAATACCAACGAGATTACGAATGGTTGTCGTTTGAACGTAATCAGTTTTAAAGCACTCTGGTTTCTTCATATTGCGTTTGTTGGAAGAGGGTCGCGGCAGTCTTTCACATGGCCCGCTTGGCTTCCTGTGACTTAAGAGAAACAAATGCCGGACCGCTAAATCTTCGTGGCAGTACGGAGCACTGTGACTTGCTGTGGAGAAGCCGCTCCCGGGTGCGTTAATGTTCACGTAACCATGTAAAACCCCGTTGGCTTTCCCACGGAAAACCGGGGAGAATAAGGAGAAAATGTAGAAAGAGATGGAGTAATACGGCCGTGAATGAGGTTAGGAAAAGAGGGAAAGGCGGGGGGGGGGGCAAGAGTTGAAGCTACCGCGGGGGATGCAACGAAACTCAACGCCAGGCATTTGGTTTTTAACGAAAATTAACGACCGCCAGTCCGAGATTCTGCAGATGCTCGCCGTTCGCTTATAATCTAATAGCGGGCAAAGTTACCGCCCGGCCAAACCCCCCGCAGTACACCGTGTATCTCTCTTTGTACCCAACAACCCCTGGTACGATATATACACGAATACAACTATATAGCTATATATATATAGCTATATATATATATGTGTGGCAGAGAGCCCGAGCTTTTTTCCTAATTTATTATTTCGAGACCACCCGCCCTCTGCCGGAATCTCCTGCAATCGCGAGGTTTTCGCAAACCACTTAACAACCGCAAAAGTTACGTTTTCTCGTTATGCGCGAAAACCACGAAACCCCCGTGGGTTATGAAAATTGTTCACTTTGAAAGTAAATCTTGACACATTTTTCGATAAAATCGCAGCTTCCATTCGCGCGTTATCACTGTTGCAAGTTACGAGGTGGAGGTTTTGCTCGAATATTTTGTCGATGCATTAGGTTACATTTTTAAAATACTTTTTTACGTAGATTCTAAAAAAAAAGGATATATAAAGTTATCGCGACAACTTTTCGAAGTGAATTTGAACACTGTGGACCGAGGACGATTGCGGTTACCCCCCCCCCCTCGTTTCGTGTATTACAGCAAGAAATAATTTACCGATCCTAACCTCCAAAAGTGATCTACGAGCGGCAAACTCCGAGCTATATTTAACCGTGGTTTTCTGGACAAAAAATTGTAGCTTGTCCGCTGGAGGGTCTCGGACCAGCGTGTCCCTCCGGGTCCTCTACGCTTCTTTTTTTTCTTTTTCTTTTTTTTTGCAATTCACCCCTTGTCCAGCCCTCAAACCCTCGTCCCTCTTTCACCGGTTCACCGGAGGAAACTGCAAGACAAGGGACAGTATGTTTTCACTTAAGGATGGGTTAGCCATGATTCCGGGGCTGGGAAACAGGTTTACCCTGGCCGGACTACCCCGTCTCGAGACCAAGGCCATTTTTCAACCCCCGTTGGAAAAGCCCTCTTCTCCCTCTCTTTCTCTCTCTCGACAAGAACCAGTGCACCACGACGTACGACCGGACGTTGGCTACCACTTCATAAAATTACTTTATTACTCGTCCTGGGACCGTGGTCGCTCCGTTCTTGCGGCTTTCTGCGACTATTTTTTTATTGCGTCTCACCCCTCGACATATGTTCGGGGTTCCACTTGTCTCGAAAAAAAAACGTTCCGGGCAATCGACTAAAAACGGGATATCGTCTTTCAACACGAATGACAAATTAACTTTACACCCTTCGTTTCTCATCCCGACCATAAACAACCCTTAGCTATAAAATAATTAAATTGTCAATATATACAGTTTTCCTCGTTAAATCATTCGATCAAAATGATATTTATAAATCGCCATTTTTCAAGGGGTCGTAACATTTTATCGACACGGTTATAGAAATTTGAAACGGTGGTCGATATTTTTCATGTTGAATTTTTTTATACGAATTTTTTTTTGTGTTTTTCCGTCGTCATTCGAGGGCTGTAGCGAGTGGCGCAATTTTGCGGCCTCGCATAATTATAGTTACGCGAGCGAGCACAGCATTAATTAATGGTTGTTCGGTGGTGGTTCGGTCATAGGAAGTAGCAATCCCCTGCCCTTCCTTTCTTTGCCCTCGAACGTTCATGACCGATCGATAATAGTGCGCGCAGTGGCTGCTTGTAAATTCGTAACGGGCGAAGGGGGGAGGGGGGAGGGGGTTGGAGAGACCGGATAGTCAGATGAAATTCGTTGCTAATAAAATTATATCGAAAAGCAAATGGAAATAATGCCACGGCGAGTCGAACGAACGGAGCACCGCAAAATATTATTCGCGTTATTGTTATTATTATTATTTTCATCAATATCAATCGGTATCGAGCTTTCACCCCGATCGCAATATTTCTAATGACGTTTTTAGCAACGAACGAGGAAAAAGATTCGTTCGATACGATTTTGATCGATAATACAATTTTTTAATTAATCGAAAAATACTTTCTAGAATTTTGCTAGAAATTTTTGAAAACATTTATTTTCACATCGAAAATTTATAAATGTTTTCTATTCGTTAAATTTTGCACGATAATTACGCTTTATTCGCGCGAGCCTGTGTCAAATTAAACAATGCAAAGGCAACCAAAATTTACAGAAATTTTGTCGCTTGTTTATTTTTCAAACGATTTTCTACAAATTCTTTTTTTTTACATATTCGATAAAAATGTCTAATGGAGCTTTTTGAATTCTTCGAGTAGCGAAGGGGTGGTTTGAAATAAAAATAAAAAAAAAGGGAATTTATTCGAGAAAGTTCTCGTTCCGGGTCTAAGAGACAAGGGGCACGGTAATTGAATTATGACGACAAGAGCTTGCGCGGTTGATGATATTAACCTCGTGAGAAAGGGACAGGGCGCATTTTCGGTACGTAGTGGAAGCTCGGAAGCCCAAACGGTGTACGTAGCATTGAACGCAGCTGCAACGCACCGGTGTTACTTTTATCGTGAACCGATCGTACGGAAGTGATGACAAGGATGGAGAAGAAGGTGGGAGGGGGGGGGGTGCGCCTCACAGACGCCCTTGTTTAATTTCATTGCACTTGGGGATGTTCCAGGCAAGGGTATTCACGTTGCTGCTTTATCAAGGTAGACATGTCTTATCGACCACGATTATCCTTTGAAAAAATTCTCTCCAAATTTTGAGCTATGAAAAAAAGAAAATCAAAATGGACGTCCGAAAGCTTCTCGAACGGAGATTGGGGGATGGGCACGTCATCGTGATAATTTTTAATCAAATAAAATAAATGAAATCAATAAATAAGAAAAATACAAATTTTTAATTAAAAAAAAATGATTTTTTCTGAATAAAAAAAAACTTTTTCTTTTTTGATTCGCAATGGAACGACTTTTCTGTCGTGTCGTCAGTTAAAATATTTCCGTCGTCCTCTTTCGGCGAACAACTTGATATTCCTGTGGAAAATCCAGTTTCGAAAACTTTTCAGACAGGATGAAACTTTGCGCGAGGCTTTTTCTCTCGGAGTCGTTCACTCCGATTTTCGCGACCCTCCATTTTTGCGAAACCTAATGGCGACGAGAAAGAAAGATCGGCTTTGTTACTTCTCGCCGAATGGATAAATTACGTTCAATTTAGCGTGCACAATAAGTTTCAAAAATAAATTTAAAAAAACTAAAACAAAATACAAATGTAAATAAAAAAAATATAAACATTCTTGTTATAATATTAAACTCCCATAATCGTTATCAAAATCGTTAAATTTAACGCGTGTTTCAAAAACACGAAATTACATTTCCATTGTTTTTTTTCCCACGGTGGTTTTTGTACATCTTCTCTTTTTTGTTTTTATTCCTTCTCGATCCAGCGTCGCGCGCCACGAGCGTGTAGAAACGGGGGCTTGCGGTTTTCCGACCAACTACCCAGTGGCCTGCGGTGGTCGGTTGTTATTTTTATTGGCCGAGCGCAAGCGTTTATCGGGAATACGCGTATATAGTCCGCATGCGAGGCTTTTGCACAGAAACGGGAATACCCGGGGGGGATCGCGGAGAATGGACGGAACGCGGTAGGGGTGCTGTAAACAAAACAAAAAATGAAAAAATAAAATAAAAAGCAAGGTACCGTTAACACAGGTAGATAAAGCGGTAAATAAAGCTGGAAGTGTATCCGTGAACTGAAAAATCCAACGCTAAAATCCTCTTTTTGTTTACGAAATTATTCTCGTATAAAAAAAACGATAAGATAAAACAAAAACTGTCATTTTGTAAAATTTTCTTTAACGATCGTAAATAAATGATAAAAAATCGACTTATTATTAAAGAACGTTTAATTTTTATAGTACTTTTAGAAAAGTTGCAATTACTATTAATTACTCCATACATTTTAATATCATTAATTATTTTTATAATAAACTAATAAAATTGTTCAACAGCAATTTATGAATACGACCTAACGTAGATAAAGAAAACAAATTGCTCGATATCTCAACGCTTATCATTTACCCAGTTTCGTATAAATGTATAAATTGCATTTACGTTTCCGCGTTTTACTTTTGTTTAATTTTTTTGCGTCGTCTTACGACGAGCGCCATTTTCCTTCCGAGGAGACTAGACGGAAGCATTAAATAATGCGGTGGTTCCCTGGCGAGTTTCACGACGAGTGCGGGGGATGCTTGGGAGGTGCAAAGGGGGAGGAGGTGGGGTGGAGGGGGGGGGTAAGAGGGTGGCAAGGGTGTTCGTCCACGAGGAGTGTAAGAGGAGAGCCTGGAAGAACGAGGGAGTGGCCGGGAGGGTCGTTTCGGCCTCGAGAGAGGACCTCGTAGCACAGTCGGAAAGAGAAAGACGAAGAGAATAGAACGAAGAGGGGGGGAGGGTGAAGTGCTAGAAAAGCCGGGTTGGGTACGACATGGGGGTTGGAAGGTGGAGGGTGGTTTGAGCCTGAGATTTCGCGGGTGCAGAGTTATAGTGAAACTTTCGGGCATTTATTTCACGAATCTGCATACTACGTCCGCTGCTCTCTCTTTCTCACTCTACGGATTGCAGTATACTCTGCACAACTGCGGGCAACCGTGGAGAGTTGGGAGAGGGTTGTGCCGCTGGGTTTTCGCATCGCCCGTTGAGGGCTCGTAGGGTTTGCACTCACTCACGTATATACACACTTATACACACATTCACACATATAAGTACACTCGTTTGGTTACCTCGGTGGAGACGTTCTTCGTCGTGACATCACCGCGTCAAGCGAAGGAAGCTAGACGTCCGAGGGATTCCAGGTGGCAGCGGATCTGGTGTCTCCACTATTCTTCGTTACACCTACCTACCCCTATTATACCTACCCACCCTTTATTATATCTATATTATACCACGTGACTCGAGAAACAAAAACTCTTTTGGACCAGTACTCGTCCTCTTCCATCAACCAAAAATAAACATCCGTTCTTTGTCTTCTTCCAACGTTCTAATAAACGAGAAATATAATTTTTCGGACAATATTTCGTATTAATGAGGGGTTGAAACAAGTTTTATTCAAGAATTATTCGGATTAAACGAACATTTTGTAAGACAGGGGGCGGGGGGAGGGGGGAGAGATTCAGAATCCGTTTCGACGAATCGTTTTATTTTTAAATCGTTATAACTGTAAATTTATTCGTCGTTTATATGGAGTGTCGTTTTATTTTCGAGCTTACCTCATCCATTTTAAGGAGTTGGGTATGATTAAAATTTCTTGTAAATACATTAACTGTATCATTGGACAACGGAACGTAATACGACAGCGTAACGAAAATAACCCTCGCGCGATACCCGTAGGTATCTTAAGTTCTTCCTTCTCCATTAACAAAATAACGAATTCCCATAGCTAGCTCACCAATTATTCACAGAAGTACTTCCACGTACGATTTTAGAACCGTAGAAAGATAAGGGAAACCGGATTGTAAAGTTCGCTCGGGTAAAGAGTGGAGTTCCAAATCTATCGGTAAGGAATAATATCGGCTCGCGTGATGCGAATTTCACGAAAGTAGGATCGAGGAGGTTGGTCGAAGGTAGGAGGAGAAGGAGGGCCAGAGGCGGATGAAAGTGAGGAGTTCCTCAGGCGAGGTTGAAAAGCGAAGGGTGGAGGAGAGCCGAGATAGGGACGAGGGGGCGCGGGTTGAATGGTACGACGCTTTCTCCGCGACGCCATTCCGGAATTATTGATAGAAGATGGTAGAAAGATATGCGAAGAGGTGGGGTTGGTCGCACCCGGGCGTTACGAAAGGACCGAGAAAGACCGGCAGGGTAGGGTTGGCGTTTCTAGATGGTTGGTAAGAGCAGGAGGAAAAGCTGGGAGAGGGAGTGAGGGAGTGCGCCCGCGGCCTTTAACTCGCGGAGAGAAAATTTACGGCTACGCGAACTACCACCTCAAACTCGAGGCGCGGGAGGACCAGCATCCTCATACCACCCCTCCTGTTCTTCGTTTCCAGCATCTTTCCAGCTCTCGATCCGACGTTCTCACCAGCCATCTTTCCAGTCACCTCGCCTGGCTCTCTCGTCATCCCTTTGCTCTTCTTCTTCTTCTTCTTCTACTTCTTCTTCTTCTTGTTCTTCTTCTTCTTCGTCCGATCTCACGGTCTACATCCTCGCTTCGACCGGCAACTTTACAAATTTTGCCCATTAAAGTTTCATGGATAGATGGCGCGTGCACCATCCCCGTTATACACACACGCTGGCAGCTTTCTCAAGGTGACACTTCGTGACACCTCCCGAGCTATAAAAACGACAATGGGGAGTACGTGGTCGAAGAATTTTCGAAGAGATTTATAGTTTATCATGACAAAGGAGGAGAGAAGGAAAAATTTAATGGAATTCGTAATGATCAACCCCCGAGTTATCGTTCCAACTTTTTTATGCCTTAACCAACGTAGGTTGCCCAGTGGGTCAGTTTCAGAAGTAATACGATACGAGCCACCAAACGTAGGACCTTCGTGCGCAACAGAAAGGGGGTTGGTTACGAGGGTGCACATAGAAGGTGAAGGAGTTGACGAGGACGCTCGGGGAATCGAGTGTGGCTGATGTCGAGGACCGCGAGAGTTCGCAGTATGAGAAGACGAGAACGAGAAGGATACGGGAAAACGGTGAGGGTAGGTTTGCGACCAAGAGCGTGGAGTGAGCAAACCGAGAGGGTTGGACGCATAAGCAAGGGTGGCTTCCAGGATGTATCACTTGTTTACAACCCATGCACATAAAACCTACTGACAAAAAAACATTAATGGTCTTACGTTAAAGGCAAACATGGCCTTCTCGACCCACGCTCTCCTCTTGTTTCCCATCCATGTCTCATGTAACTAAAAACTAGAAATGGCCCTGAAAGTTTATCGCTGTAGAAAAAAATAATTGTTCAAGGACTCATAGAGGACGAAAAAGAAATGTTCTTTATTCTTCGATGGATTTACATAATGTACACGAGAAAAATAACGCAATTAGTAAGATCGTTTCGAAACCAACGCCAGCAGCTTCCGTTATACGACCTGTTTGGCGAGGAAACTGAGACCTGAAACTTTAATACCAGCAATTTATTATTTCACGACAGCGCCTTGAGGTACGCGCTACTATCCATTTTACCATATAGTCTTATATATGTAGGCAGGGGGGGGGGGGGGGGGGGGGGGGGGGGGGGGGGGGGGGGGGGGGGGGGGGGGGGGGGGGGGGGTGGAATATAGACCCGACGATAGTAAAAGTCTATCTCTCTCTCTCTTTCTCAAGCTGGATAGCACTATCGCGAGGTCTTCGAGGGATGGTTTTCCCGAGAAACATCGAGCGTCGAAGCGACCGCCCTCTTCTCTACGTACTCCATGGTATCGCTTAAAAGTAGCGAGAGAGGGAGAGAGAGAGATAGAGAGGTAGGACATTCTAGGCGGATGTACGTGCGAGGATGGACCAACAATTTCCAAGAGTAGAATATCCTCGTTTATCTGGAAAATTTTGCGCCCTCGCTATCGCGTCTACGCCATAGCGTGCCCAAACCGTTTTCCCTTCCCTCTTAAGCCACAAGGTGGATCGCGGCAAAACTTTACCCATTTTTCCCACTCCCCTTTATCTACGTCGTTACTGCAACCCAACTCCCCCGTAACCCTCTCTCGACCAAGGAACGTCGCGCCACACGCTTTCCCGAACCACAAACCACTTTACCAGTCTACAAGTGCTACCGTCAATGGTTGGTAAGCGCCGGAAGGCAACGAAATAGTTCCCTCACACTATATCGTGGAACAAGAAATAAAAACGAAAGAATCGAAAAGGGGTTGGAAAACGTGGGAGGGGATGAGGGAAAGGGCACGATTAAAACGTCGTGGTGTAAGACGAAGGCGTAAGGAGAGAAGAAGTGATGCTCGTTGCATCCTCCAACTCGTCGTGTCGGGCTCGTCTTGTTACACTAGAGTCAGATTAGGTTAGGTTTGTCCGTTCCCTGGAATCGCTTTAAACGGGTCACGAGGGGTGCTGCAAGATGATATTTTCTTATCTTCCTCATTACTTAATTTTACGATTGCACCCTCTTGATAACCGAGCCCTAGTCCTCGGTTTCATCCCCCTCCCGCAGTTCCTCACCCTCTCGCATACTCTCTCGTTTCTCCGCGCAGGAGATCTCGTTGCCATGGCTACCCCTCTTAAGTGCCCATAAAAAGATGAATGGGAGGCTACCATATTTCTCGGGTTGGTGGTGCCCCGCCTTGTCTTGCTACCCTCTGGACTTGCCACTTCTTCCGTTTCTCTTTCACTCGCTTTTGCGCTCCTTCGACTATCTGCGGCTCGTTTTCCTACCCCTGGAAAACAGTAAAACGTGGTCTTAATGCTGAGAGCGGTTGGTCGATCGTTGCCTGGTTCCTTGCCAAGAGTTAAAATTTCGCACCCTTGCACAGTTTTCTTTTTCGAACGGTGATGAAATGTTAAAGAAGGGTGGATAGTTTTAGGGGTTGAAGCGCTATACCGGATCATTCAATTTCCAGCGTTCATTCCAGCTCGTCGACGTGAGATTGCCGAACGCAACAAAGCCGTTATAATTCCAGAGACGATTCGTTGAGCTATCGAGTTCGATGAAATGAGGTGGAGCATGAGATTGTTGCTAGGTCAGAATCCACCGCCACGGTCTTTCTAGCCCCGATAGCTGACGGGAAGAAGAAGTCGAAGTCGCATTCACCCCCTCCCGCAAATTTATGGTCCTGTTTCTCAAATGATTCCGAATGATTAAGCCGACGTGTCGGAAATCTTCCGGGCGATCAAACGCTCTTCTGAGCTATTTCTTGCTGATCACAGTGGAGGCTCCGCGCGGTAAGACTATCCCCACAAACCCCAGAACCATCGTTACGAGACTCGCTAAAGTCTGGTAAACGTGAGAGACGAAGATCAGAACGAGGAGGAAGAAGAAGAGGAAGACGAAGGTATCCATCCATCCCTCGCACTTCCACTCCTCTCGGGGGTCTCGCTCCAACCCTTTCCAAATTTCCCACACCACCCCCATTCGCCTTTATCCCATAGTATCCATCTTCATTTTCTTAATCGCTACCCCCTTTCACCCTACACCTCCCACCATTCCTTCCTTTAGCCGATGTTCCACCAAGATTCCCATCCCCTCGTTGGCTTACCGATGCACCAGCCCCAACGGCGACTCACACCCTCATCCCCATACTGCAGCGTCGCACCTAAGATGGTCGTCGCTGACGAAGACGTATTACGTTATCCGGAGGTGCATGGTTTTCCCATCTCCGTATACTCTAGGTTCGATCGGGCCTCGGTATGGTTAGTAGGGTATCTGGGATGCGACCGAAGCCAGAAGTGAGGGGTGGATCTAACCTCGAGTCACTTGAGGTCGCTTACCGTGCGAACGGTCAATGTGATCCACGTGGCTTATTCTACTTTAAAACAGTCATTGTCTATTTCTAGTTTACAATCAATTGAAAAATACAACAACCTAAAAAAAGCTCGAGTTCAACAAACCACCCTTAATTTCTTAAAATTCGTTCATGTTCGTCCCCATCCAACGTCGAAATCTCGCCCAGAACTGACCAGGTCTGGCTAATCACCCTCGATTATCATTATACTCATCATTATTCGCGCGACCAATCGTAATAGCCAATCCGCCAATCCTCAAAGTTTTATCGCACACCCTGCGATATTCTCTCATTAAGGGTTGAAAACATTGAAACCGCTTATGTCGCACCGAGCTGTATGTGTGTAAATGCGTCGGTTAATCACGGTGCGGTAACGCGGTTGCCTCGCTTCATAACATGTCACACACGGAAACCCCCATCGTACACCAGTTAACGCACTCCGCGGCTTGTCACGATCTTTCCCGATTAATTCGCAACGTTGACGGTCGGGTAAGCGAGGCGTTGCTATCCCCGCATACCCCGTCAGTTTCGCGGCAGATGAGCTCGCGTGGTCGTGGCCGTACACCGACCGCCACGACACACACGTTGCCTAACCATGAGGGGGGACTGGTTCGTGGGGGTTGTAGGGGATGCAGGTGGCTAGGGGTGATCGTCTATATAATTGGAAATTCTGTTTTACCGGCAATTTCAGGACTCGGCGTCGAGTCTGACCGTATCGGAGAGAGTGAGCA
>JAPYZU010004768.1:0-11584 GCA_030523005.1 Tryphoninae sp. B BG-2022a | reverse complement strand
TAATATAATATAATTATATTAATATAATTAATATATTAATATATTGTTATATTAATATAATATTGCATTATATTATATTATATTACATTATATACTGTATAATATAGTTTATGGTTTCACGAACTTGCGGTTAAAATTAGCTAGGTACGAGACTTTGTGAGCTCGACGGGTCAACCTATAAACCGACCGACAGTAGTATGGTAGGAGCGTGTACTTTTTTCGTCTGTCTTTTTCCCTCTTTTTTTCATGCTTTAACTGTTCAAGCTATTGTGGCGCCAGTGTAAAATTTATAACCCTCGAATCCTCGGCCTTATTATTGTTTTGCTTCATCTGACAGTTATCATTTCAACTTCAAACAACGTCTCGAGGTCGACCCCACGAGGAAAAAGAAGATTGACGCACTAATGACAAATTTGTCAAAATATCGGGCCTGAATTCGAGAAAGTGAAATCGCGAGATGAGAATTCGTATTCTTGGGGAACCGTGGACCAAAATATATCTCCGCTGCGCGGTGGGAGATTTTCATAATGAAACAGTGAATCATCGTTGCGTGCAGTGTCTTGAGCGAATTCACACGAGTTGGCATTCGCGTATCAGCAGGGGGGAAACGCAACTTCCATTTGATTTCACAGTGGGACGCGCATACGTGAATTTCGTTCGTCGTGCAGGTTTTACGTGGTCAGCGTGCTCGCGGGCCTCCAAGAGTCTCTGTGATCTCAAAATGTCATGCGCAAGCAAAATCTAGAGAATCTTGGTGCATGTGCATAGATAATGGAGCGGTTTATCTCTATTTTTAGAACGAGCACCGGCAGCACGCTACGTTTACTCTCGTCGTCGTCGACCACTATTCGTCGCGAACACAGTACTATAGTTATTCTTTGAAAGTCTCTACTTATGTTTCATAATGAACGCGTCCTATCAAAAAACGTGAATTTATGAAAAAATAAAAAAATAATAATTTATAATACTTTCACTAAAAACACACTTACTCGTATAATTATTTTAATTTCAATAATATCAATGATAATAATCTGGCAATAATTTAAAAAAGAAAAGCAAAAATTTCGAATTGACTTTTGGGAAAAGAACATAATATTACATTTCTTTCTCCATAAGAACTTTTTCATATAATAATAACTTTTTTGTCTAATATTATAAACGTTAATACGAAAAATGATATTAATAATATTGATAATGATATTAAATACGATAATAAATACATTGTTGGAAAGATCAATCGTATTGATAAAGAAAAAATCATAGCTTCAATTTTATCAAAACAATTATTCAAGCTTATATCATTGTAAAATCACTTTCGATGTGTCTTTCATTGAAACGTTGACCGTTAGTCAACAGGACGAGCGACTAATCATTAGACTCCAATTCCTAGACCGACATGGCGACCTAGTTTTCGCCCCTTCGGGAGCTCGGCTAGTCATTGTGGTTCATTGACGAGCCCGGAAATTCGATGATCAAACCCCTCACCGAACGATTCGACCTACTACTGTCTCGATTTGCATAGTGCGCAACACACTGCTGGACCAATCCGTTTCACACGACACCGAGGGCGATTGAGAACTGATAATTCGACCTACTTTGCCTTCGATATATATCAAAAAATAGAGCTATATATACAAGGATAGTTGCATATAAAATACTGCATTCCCGGTGCAACAGTGCACGCACTATCGAGCAGCAGATAGCCCGCGAACGCGTGCGGAATAGTAAAATCGCTGTGAGAGGCGCAACCAATTTCGCGACCGGCGAAAAATAAAAAAAATACTCAGAGAAAAAGCGAGAGGAAGAGAAAAAAAACGATCGAATCGCAATGAACAAAAAAAAACGTTCGGAGAATGAGCCAATCGCGTAGTGGCACCTGCGGCTTTTTCGGCACCCACACGATCGTACCCCATTGGCACAGTTTTGCACTATATATATTTATCATGGGATATAGTTATTTCGTGTGTATATGTACGTGTATTTTATGTATTGGATGCGAAAGCGCTTCTCTGTCCGAAGGATCAATGAAACGATTTTGGTGCTCGTAGCCCTGCGGGAATTCTATCTTCTCTGTCTATGTGTGTGTGTGTGTGTGCGTTTCAGAACGTTCAGCGTGTATCTTTTTTTTTCCCGTTACAACCGAACAAATCGCCTATGAGTCGAGATAACACGATACATGCCGATAAAATCCTGTGGGCTTTGAACGGCAAACCCACTCGAGATGTACCTTCTATACATTACTCTACATAAATACATATATATTATTTTATTACATATGAATAATAAATAATAATAATAATAATAATAATAATAATAATAATAATAATAATAATAATAATAATAATAATAATATATAGTTATATAGTAATATTTAGCTATATAGTAATAATTATATAGTAATATTATTATATAATAATATTATTATATTATATTATATATAATATAATAATAATATAACAATAATATAATATAATATAATATATAATATAATAATATTATATATTATATAATAATAATTATAATATTAGTATATTATTATTATTATTATTATTATTATTATTATTATTATTATATCGTGGATTATATTATGTATTATATTAATAATACAAATTACTGATAAATTATAATATATAATATAATAATAATTATTAATTAATACAATAATAATTATTATTATTAAGCTCTCAGGGCTCTCTCATGGTGCGCAACTTGCATTTGTTACCCCCTCCTAAAAAGAATAATAATAATAGGATTTCCCTGTTCCAACCGTGTACAAAAATCAAGGGGAGGAGATATAGATGTTTCAGATGTCCAATTTGCAATGAAATATATGTGACAGGGTATATGACAGGCCTGTCTATATATTCCTGTATTTAAACACATTTGTTATTAATATAACGTATATATGTATATATATTTGGTTGGTCAAAAAGTAATGGGATTTCTAACAATAATGGACAAAAAATGCGATGACTTTCTGGACTATGTAATATATTCGTATACATTTATATGCCCGTATATAATAAACTGTCCGGATGATAATTGTCGCGGAAATTGCCGACTGGTGGGCAGAGCTCTCGTCTCGAACGAGCAGCAACAACATGCTGCGTTATGTGTCTCGTTACGAGCGAGAAAGGCACGTAGCGCATAGTTTCGCAGAGCCGAGAGCGGCAACTCGCTATTGGACATAATTCGAGTCAAGTAGCCGAATCGAGTCTGGAATTCGTTTGGCCGATGGCGAAAATTGGAGACATCACTTGTGCTTTTATAAACCTAAGTGCTTACGTATATATATGTGTGTGTGTGTGTGCGTGTACGTATTTGAACGACGCTGACTATCTACTCCGTATTTTCTGCAAGATATATTTACTCCGAGTAAATATATTTCATATGGATTTGTTCGTCTTTCGTGCTGATAATCTTAACGAGATATAACTGCGTCCGGTCTCTCTCGATTGGATTCTCTCGCGTGACCGATATTCAACAAATAATATAATTGCGTATATTTTCTATGTAAAATGCGAGAACATTCGTAGAAGTGTCTCGTTTAAACCCACCGCGAGATTATTTTCGACAAAAAAATATCGTTCATCGCAAAACGCTCTATAAATATCGAACGATGGCAAAAACAAAAATAGTGAAACAAACTAGAAGTTACACACTCGAAAAATAATCTCCGTTACAAGATTTATCGATTTTGTTTCATTCTTTTCTCATCCTTCCCATCCCAATTTGGCGATCCCAACGAGCTATTTATTTTAATCAGTTGAAAAAAGAAAGAATTGCAAATTGTACCCATGTAAATTTTGTCCCATGGCGAATGTCAATTTCGACATGAGACAATGACGCCAATGCGACCGACTCGGGGCGCACATTTTTTTACTTTCGTCCTCGCATTCTCACGTCACCGTGAGAGATTGTCGTTGAGTTGCGGAGCGAGATTGAATCGGGGCATACGTGGGTATATAATGAATGACACACAGCGCACACGTACACGCGCACGTAAAATACACACGCCGCATGCGATGGGGAATCGGAACGACGGCAACTGTGCATTTAAAGCAAGGATAGTTAGGGGAAGCTTAATACATATATAAATATGTATGTATGGATATTTATATGAACACACATGCAATTACGGGCATACGTATGGAAAATTGCAGTCAACGAAGCCAAGGTGATTGGACGAGTAACGAAGTACGACAATCCGGAGGCAAACGGGTTGACATATATCGTGCCGAGCACGCTTCGCAGAACACACGTCGAACTTAAGAAATCATTTTTATGTTAATTTCACGTTGTTACCGTTCCTTTTTATATCGCGCCGGATGCAAGATACTTTTCTTTTTCTTATACTCACGGGTTTTTTTTATCGGGTCGGACGCAACGCGCCATATTAATTTTATTTCTCATTTTTGCGCGTTTCTTTTTTGTTGTTACCGTTCGCTACGCAAGAAACCATTATGTCCGGAGTTTTTGCTATTTTTTTATTTACGATTTTTGTTGTATTCTGTTTTTGTCCGTTCCATCAAAGATGGAGACGCATTGCGACATGGTGCGAAAGGAAAATGCAAACGAGAGAGACGGCGAATAATCGGATGGAAGATAAAAAATAAAAGTAACGCCGTACATTCGCTCTTATACGTGTCTCTCCGCGTTTATTAACGGACACACGTGCGGTATTCGCGGCGTTCGTGGATAACGCGTTTTCGTTCCGTTTCACCGCGCTGTCCGGCCTCGAAAAGTCCAAAGCGGAGACGATGGTTCGGGTACGAACGTGGTATAAAATTCAGAAGAAAAAAGACACACGCAAAGAGAACATCGGGAATTGGAGAGAGGGGAATAAAAAAAATGTGCTCCGCATTGGCGAGGGAGAAATGTCGAGAGATGCGTTGCAGTGACCAGGAGAAGCCTTTCGGACTCTTTTTCTCCTCGTTCGCGTTCTTATTTTTCTTAATCTCGCCGCTGCAGGGTGCGAGGACGAAACACGCGGGAGATCTTGCTCTCGCGGTGGAAGCTGAGAAATGCGAAAGAAGGTATGAAAGGGGGGATGAGAGTCGTGCAGTTGAAGAATCAGCGCACGCGGGGGCGATGGTTTTCGCAGACGCGCACCAACACGTTAACGCTCCAAATCCAACCATCAAGCTGTGTATACGCCTGCATCAACTGGCTAATATATATATAAATATATGTGTGTAACATGCCAAAGGGGTTCGAGCCCAAATTGCTATACGCGTGGACGAGTCCCGGCGCGCGTACGCGCCTTTTACTTCGGGAACGAATAGAAAGAAAGAGAGAGCTCCAGATAAAGCGTCGCCAATGCGAGTTATTTACCCTGCTTAAAGTGAGCAGCCGTCCCATTATACGACGCTCTGTAAGTTGTGCTCGGGAGGCATTCACGTGCATATACACTCATGTCAACTATATATATGTATACAGGGTGAATTTCATAACGTGTCACAGGACTTATTTTAAGGTAGATGGGATAATTATAAACAAAAGTTGCAAATATACATTAGAGATATTTTAAATAGTTTACGAGATACAAATGTTTAAAGTAGGTCCAATTAGAGCGCGCCGAGAAGCGTAGGAGCCGCCCAGTCTCGCCCTAGCCGTAGAGATAGCACAGTGCGGGCGTTACATTTGGGGTTGCAAAATTCAGAGGAGTCAATTTTATTTATTATATTGTTACGCAGTCATTTTTATTTCTCGGGCATTGGCTGCTAGGGTGGGGCGTGGACGGCTCCAATGCTTCGTGGCCCGCTCTGATTGGACCAACTGTAAAAATGTTATCTTGTAAACTATTAAAAATATCCCTAATGTATATTTGCAACTTTTGTTTGTAATGAGCACATCTACCTTAGAATATAGCTTGTGACACCTTATGAAATTCACCCTGTATATGTATAAACAAGACATATGTATGGACGACAAACGGGCGTGGGGACGCGCGGCTGCATCGCTCGCGTCTCCCCACGCATTTGCCCACGGATTGCTCTCGGCTCACACGGATAATAGCTGTCTTACACAACGAGGAGAAGGAATAAGCGAAAAAAAATGTAAAAAATAAAATAAAACAACAACATATAGGACATATAGCAATCTAGATATATGGTGGTATAAGAGAGGTAGCAGTGATGAGTCCGGGCGCGAGAGAGCGAAAGAGAGATAATGCGCGGTCCCCGTTCGACGGAGGGAAGATCATTGCCGCACGCGGGCCCAGAGGCGCGCCACCGCACGGACCATTTTGCCGACGTGGAACCGCGCTGAGGAATGCGCGAGCGCTGGAGGTAGAAGCTCGATACGAAGGGATGAGAGAGCGAGGAAAAACGTCTGAAGGAGGAGAAAGAAAGAATGAGTTCGAGGGAACCGGAGTAGAGCAGAAGAGGAAAGCGAAGCTGCGCGGAGCTGAGAAGAGGAGCTATCATTGCATCTTCTCATTACCATAACTAGTTCTACACCCCCTCGCGCCCTTCGCCCTCGGCTTCTATCTCTGACATCCGCGCTTCTCTTCTTCTTCCTTCACACACACGCACATACACATATACTTAAATATATATATATTAAAGAAAGGTCCATAACATATGTGTGGGTGTGTGTGTGTGTGTGTGGTGGTCCTTTCTTTCACTCTGTTTCACAGCATCTTTCGTGATCTTCCCATTGCACACACATAGGCACAACGAGCTCTCAGATCTTCTTACAAGCGTCTACGTACGTGTATTCGCCTCACTTTGTCCCAAAGTTGCTATACGCCTCAAGCACGCATCATTTCTGATGCACATTTACGTGCTGAATATTTTGCACGGTGAGCGACTTTGTTTAGTCCGCGCGCGTGTGGGTGTGTCGTATCTATGTCTTAGTTTCTTCGCTGGGCATGGATATATATATATATATGTATATATACAAAGTGTCGTGTTGATTCTGTTGCGGTTTACGAGCGGAAGAAGAAAAAGAGCAGTCGGTCCATATCGCTTGAGGGTTAAAATATCATTCTTCACCGCGATCAGCAACTACCGTGGCAAGTTTATGGATGTACGCTTATCAAAAGTGCGCTCAAAAGAGTCAACGAGGTAATTCTATGGCATATCAGTCGAAAACTGTCGTGAAGAGACGAGTTAAGAGAGCGTTGCATGAAAGTCGACGTGTCTTCTTATTTTATGACAGAGGGAGCGCGGGAGAACGACATACGACGAAAGTTAGGTACGACACGAAAAAATGGTTATTTAATGGGGAAAAAACGCCATTTAATCATGAATTTCAAATTATGTTCGACACGTATATGAAAAGAAATGACCGATTCTTAATTATTGAAAATGAATTAATTATTGACTTCTTTTGTCTGTAATCCATTTCCCTTCTCTCAAGTGTTTAAAAGTCATTTCTTGGTCGAATACGGAGAAAGTAAAAAGACCATGTGATCCGAATAACTGCTAATATGGCTGCATGACGTAGTGATCTTGAATCTCGCGAAATAAGATGTTTAGCCCGGTCTCCTCTCGTCATCTGCGGCCGACTTTGACGAACTTCGAGAGACGCAAGATCGTGCTTCTTTGTGCCTCTCTCCCTTGCTGTGTCTCTTTCTCTCTCTTTCTCTCGATCTGTCTCGATCTCATCGCATATATACAACGAGCTCTCCATCGTCGTCATTCGCCTCTACGAGAAGTGAAGGGCGGGGGTTGTGCTACGGCGCATGCAACGCGCAGAGTTTATGCAAGCAGTGCCCGAGAAGATTCGTCTCTGGTTGAGAGGGGAGGTGGGCCGAGATATAGAGATAGTCGTCAGAGCATGTTGAGGATATACCAAAAGAGCTCCCTTCAGCAACAGAAGCGGTAAGCCGGTTCCTCAAATCTTGATGGGAGAGTCAAGACATGAAGAGAACTTGGGAATCTGCCGAAGCTACTGCATACTTGCAACGATTCGCTCCGATTCAAGCGTACGTATATATATATGTGTGATTCCAAATTTATCGTCGCTATAGCGAGCAGGGTGGTCCGTGCACGCACACACACGCACAGCGATGAAGCTACTCGCTGAGCGAATAATCAGGCTATCCGGACCGGAAGAGAGGCAATGGAGAAAAAAACGTTAAGAGAACGAAGAATAAAAAGCGGACGTGCAGACCTCCATAGACGAGAAAAAGAGAGGGAGGGAGAGAGAGAGGGAGAGATAGGATCAAAAGAAAAGAATTAAGTAATCCCGCGTGGAATGATGAGAGCGCATGGGCCACTAATGATTGGGACAACTGATGAAAGAGTCGGATGGAAGAAGAAACTGATTGCCATGATGAGAAGAGCGAGTTTTATATTGTAAGCTGAATCGGAAGAGATTGGCCTGATTGAGGGTAACGAATAGACGCATTTTTTTCAAAAGCGACCGTACATCAGGTTATTACTGAGGGCGCAGCGAACGAAGACACAGATGTAATACGCTTTACGTACTCATCCCTTGAACGCAAGAAAGATAATTGTAAAAGACGTTGCGTAAATTCTTCAACAAGAAGCAACCGATAAGGATGAAATTTGGCTCAGCAATTTCCTGCCAAAGTTCTACGTTGACTAGGCGCGATTCCATTTCGATCCGTTGCGTTAAGTCGATGTATTTATTAATCGAGTTTTCGAAGTGGACCGAACGATATAACATAAAGGTTATGTCGTTCGACGGAGTGGAAACTCCGAGTTTGCGGAACGAATGGAAGGAGACGGAGAGATTGTGCAATAAACCGACGAAATACCGAGAACGTCGAGGAAGCGATCGTGCGCGACTCTTTTTCGCATCTATTTGTCCCGTCGATCGAATCGTTTTTGGTTCTATCGGCAGACCGTATCAGTTTCACGCGATGGACACCAGTGGCGTCTCCGCCGCGTGCGGGTACCATATAGTTGGGTGGAAACAGAGGTGGGGGAATACTGGTGGAAAGGGCGCTGTCCACTGTCTAGTTCCGCAAAGATCCGTAGTCCTGATAGCGTTCGGCCCGTGAGTCGCAAACCGCAAAGGCACTTACATTTTTATCACCCGTTCTGGTTGCCTGTGCTTGTTCTCGAACTTTTCCTCTCTTCTTCGATCTTCGGTGGCGTTTGCGCTCTTTATCCGACTCTTTGCCACGTCTCTACAAGACGCTCGTGTCCATACTTTCCTATAACGATGAACGTACCTTCGAGTTTCCCCTTCTCACCGCCCTTTCCCCCTTCGTTCTTCCGCGCTGTGCCTTCCGGCTGGCAGTTCCTCGAAGAGCCACGCTGGGGCATTCATGCGCAACCGTTTTTGTCTTTTCGACAGGAGCGAGAGAACCACGAAGGCGAGTGGACAAGACGAGACACCCGTCCAGTATAATACGGAATTTTCGATAGGACGAGGACGTCGACGTCGACGACGAGACGACAGAATACCCGAAGAATGAGGAGAAGCGAGAGAGGTAAAGAAAAAGTGATATTGCCCGAGACACAGAAGCCACACAAAGCAGTAAACCCGAGATAAAATGTCGAGGCTCAACAGACATGATGTTTTATCTATGAAGAAGATAAGAGCCGAAGGTACTCGTGACTCTCGGAAGATGGAGCCACCGCTACAACGTAAATACCTATACATAGATCGATAAATCCGCAGAAATTGTGGTTGGATGATCCGAATGGAAGAGGAATCGTGAAAAGAACGAAGGATAGATGCGATTCGACGGTACGAGAGATGGACAAATATATCCAGGAGGTTGAGGATCGGTAGTGGGCACAACCGATCGGGTAAAGCCTAGTGGAGTAGACCGAACGTGTATAGAAAGGGAGGTAAACGTGGTGTGTGGCCAATGAGAAGAGCACCAAGCTGAATCGCTGCTGACCCGGCAAAGTAGACTTTACACCGCGAAGCTCTTGTTACGACGGTGCTGTGACGATATAGAGTGCGACGTGTACGTCTCCGCTTCCCTCCCTCTTTCTCTTTCCCTGCTCCTCCCGTTTACTCCAGCTTCGCTATATTGCTTTTGCTTCCATGGCAGGGTCTTTCGTTCACTGCTTACTTGGCTTCTGTCTCTTTCGGCCTCTAGGTCCTGCAGTGGCACAACCCGCTCGCTATGTGTTCATGACGCGACGCTATACAGCGTTAAAATCCTCTCTATCTACCTCATCCGCAATCCTTCGCTATCTGCTCGGGCTGAGAACTAAGTCTCTTCCGTCTGTCTGTTCACGAGTGGTACAACCCGGCGGAAGGAATTACCGAATGGACAGAGCAACGAAGAGAGAGGGGAAAAGAGCGAAAGGGAGAGTAGAACTGTGCCATTTAACGCGTGTGTGTGGTCTGGTCTTGCTCAGTAGCATCATCTTCATCCAGCTACTGCGAAACTCCAATCCCCTACTTCTACTTCTCTCTGGCTGTCTGTCTGTCTCTCTCTTGCTAAATCGCGTCTTCCGACGACCGCTATCACGTTCCTCGATCTATCTATCTCTCTCGTGTAAGCCAGTTTCGCTCCGGAAAATTGCATTCTAAGCCGGGTCGTTAAAAGCTGGCAGATTTGATCCTTTGCGCTTCCCTCATGGGAACCAACCAACGCGCGGGAGAGCGAGCGAGACAAAGATTCTCCATCTCTGACTCGCACTCGTCAACCTTCGGTCGTAGTTACTCGCGCTACCTGCCACTTCTCCGTGGTTCATACATACCTTTTCTCTCAATCCTTTTCTCTCCCTGTCCCGCTCGTGTACAGTTCTATTCCTTCTAGGCTTTTGCGTTTATCTCGGGAATCGTTTCAACGTCATGATCCCTCGGTCGCACGGTAACCGCGAGCATGAGTCTTCGGGTAATAATTATTATTATTAACGGACGTAAAGGGAAGGCTGCTGAGAAGGAACGAGATGTCGTTACGAAGAAGGAATTATTAGAACGAGAAATGATTCAGCATTTTGTTCTTACCACGTAATTGGAATTGTACCCTTTCAAATTAATTATTTCATCGAATTAAACTCGATAATTAAACTATTACATTTCTTTTCACTATGGAACTTTTGTTCCATCCATAGTCATCTCAGATCCTTGTCATAAATCGATCTTTTAAAAAAGAAAAATAGGAAGTAATTGTCAACATGCGCTTGAGTCCTCGGATTTTCCACCACCTGAGTAGAAAGTTTCACCCACAAGCTGTGACCCAGTGCGGCAGGATGAAATAGAGCGAGTGATGAATATGCGAAAGGAAAAAAGAAAAAAGAATATGAGAGATAGTAAGGAAAAACGGGAGCAAACGAGCGAGAAAGAAAGAGAGCAAGAGAGAGAAAGAGAGAACGGGAGCTAGAGGACGAGGCAAATAGGCTTTAGAGGATTTCCCGAGGCAGATTGGAGATAAAGCTTATGAAAGGCTACGCGAAACCCGGTGCGAGAGAACGAGAGACATTTTTCGACCGGGAGCTACCTCCGCGAGAGGATGGTCCCTCGCCTTTTTTTCCTTTCTTTCAACCTAGAATTTCACCCCGTTTTTTTTCTTTGTTCCGCGAGCATGCGTCTGCAGTCGTTATGGCGGCGTACACCAGGTTATAAAAATCTACGCAGAATGCCTGTTTGGGATGATGTACACGGCATTTCTAATCGAAAATTGAGAGACTTTATTTTC
>JAPYZU010004767.1:0-12246 GCA_030523005.1 Tryphoninae sp. B BG-2022a | reverse complement strand
AGAGAGAGAGAGAGGGAGAGAGAGAGCGAACCCTTTAGGTTTGTAGATAGAGGGAAGGCGAGGGATATATACGTGACCAAGAGTGACGGAGATAGGTAGAATTTTCCTTTCTTCCTCCCTCCCTTCCTCCCTCTCTCTCTCTCTCTCTTCCTCTCTGTATCTCCTCTCTTGGTACCGGGTGACAGAGAGAAGTACCGTGCAAGGGTTGGCGACGGCCACCTGCATCGAACCGCTCGGCATCTTATCGCGTTCTCTCCGACCCGTTCTTCCAACCCCTCCGTGGCACCTCCACCATCGTACGGTATACGTGGCGTCGTTTCACCTTCTCTCGGCCTCTGGCAAACCCCCACCCTCGTCTCCTCCCCCGGATTCCTCCTTCTCGGGCGTCGAGCTAAAACCCACTGACGCCTGTACGCGCTCACCCAGAAACCGACGATAAGGTTTGCCTGGCGACGCGGCTCTCTTGCCTCTCCCCCCGCTGTACCACCGTTACAACGCGTACCTACCCCCTACGCACGCTCACCCTAGCGAGCTTCAAGCTCCACCGTTCGTAGGACGAGCTGAAAACCAACCCTCCGTCGTTTGATTCTCGTGCTTCTTCACGGCCTCGCTCAACCCTCTTCGTCATTTCGTCGTTCGCTCTAAGTGGATATCGTACGCATTTTTTTTTTTTCGTCTACGCTTTTTATTTTCTTCTATAGCTATGAGATTTTAATTGTTGACGAGAATCTTGATGTATGAAGGATTAAGAATTATGCGACATTAATTTTGTTTACCTTTTTTGACTCGTTACAGTGGCCGAGCTCGAGGGTGGAGCACATTCCGACGAAACGAACAGCGGAGGTGACAACAGCAACGCCGGCAGCATTTCCGGCGGAGGTGACGACGATCAGGCGCGATTACGTCTCAAACGAAAGTTACAGAGAAATCGTACGAGCTTCACGAACGAGCAGATCGATGCGCTCGAGAAGGAATTCGAGAGAACTCATTATCCGGATGTCTTCGCGAGAGAACGATTGGCTGGAAAAATCGGTCTACCAGAAGCCCGCATACAGGTAATTATAATTAGAAAATTACGAGAATTCACTGCCTGTTAAGTTCCCTGTCCAATCACCGACATTCCTTTTTTTTTCTATTTTGTTTCTTCTTCAAGTACACATCCATCTTGAACACTGAACCCGATTCGTTTCTATCACTCTGTCTCTCTAATTCACTAACTCAGGTCTGGTTTTCGAATCGTCGGGCAAAGTGGCGACGAGAGGAGAAGCTTCGCACACAACGGAGGGACAACCCCCAGCAGCAACAACAACATCAGCAGCAGCAACAGCAACAACAGCAACAACAACAACATCAGCAGCAGCAGCAACAGCAACAACAACAGCAGCAACAACAACACGGGGTTAGTCTGGTCGGAGGTCATCCTACTCCACCTCCATCCTCGGGTATACTCGGTGGTCAGCCACCCCCGCAAGCTCCACCCTCGCCACCGAGAATTCATCACGGATTCGCGCCTACGGCCGTATATCCAGGAATACCGAGTATGCCGGATTCTTACAGGCAAGTTTCGTTCTTTAATCTCATAGTCGTTCGTATTTTCAACCTTCCTTTCTATTTAACCCTCTATGGACCGAATATTTGTTTTAAGTTATCTATTCTGACTTTTTTCTCATGATAGAAGCCAAAATTATTGGGTAAAATAGTCGATACCTTAAAATGTGGCCTGAAAGTTACACGGACCTATAGAGGGTTAACGAAGATCATGGGCCCTCCATGAGACATTTCCAATGTCGGTGTGTTTTCTTCAACAATGGCAAAATTTGATTGTTCTGTTTCCACACAGCCCGATGACGTCCATGCCGAGCTTCGCAATGTCCGGACAACAGAGTCAGCAACACACAAGCAGCATGTCCTCGTTGACGTCGGGTGGTGGTATGGGCCCGATGGGCATGACAGTGGGCATGACCGTTGGTCCAAGTCCTGGAGCTTGTCTTCATCAACGCGACAACGGTTATTCCTGCGGCGTTGCCCGACCACCCAGCTACGAGCCTCTTCATCTTGGTTACGGCTCGAGGCCAACCTGCAGCCCGACCCAGCCTTATCACACGGCGGGCCTCAATCAGTACAACCAGAATGCCAGCTCGACCGGTGAGTGTCTACCGCACTCACTGCACTCGCTGCTAGCGCTCTAGCCGATGGTGGGACTCGGCTATCATCACGCTCGTGGATACCACTATTGAATCACACGTTCCGTCTACAATGCCGATACTCTCCCTCCTTAAACCGGTAATGGTTCACGTATAAGCTACCAAAAATTTAAAGACAAATGTGTGTGTTTCGATAGTAACAGAATTTTTAAGCTCGATTAAAGAATAATAAAATGAGGAACGAAATACGGGAGATTGTTGGAAATAAAATCTTGTTTATTCATCGCCGAGTCCTGTTCAATTTAAGGTCGATTAAATGATCCAAGCTATGTCCTACTGATTATTGGCTAATTTACGCTTTCTGCTCTCGTTGTCTATGAAATTTTGTCGCACAGGCTGTTCGCGCGAGTGCGCTAAAGCGTGTACGTGATTGTGATTTCAGGCTTGATATCACCGGGCGTGAGCGTACCGATAGCAGTACCGGGACAACCGGCGCCGGATATGGCAGCCCAGTATTGGTCACCGAGGCTACAGTGACCGTGGTGGTCGTCGACGTCGACCTCGACCTCGTAGGTCCGTGCCAATACGTTCTCGATTCCGTCACGAACGGAGAACGATTTTCACAGCTCGAGGGAAAAAAAAAAAAGAGAGGATCTTCGCGACGATTGCCGCGTGACGTATGACACAAAGAACAGAAAATCTATATCATCGGCCCTCTTGCCGAACAAATTCGAGCGTGACAATTTCGTGCGATTAAAAACTATCGTCGTGCGCGTTATCATCGACTGCCACCAAGTAAAAAAAAAGGAAACAAACAAACAAAAAAACAAAGAAAAAAGACAAAAATAACACTAAAGAAAAATCTCTCGTACGAACGGCCGCCGCGAGTGTCGGTGTGGGCTCGTATCGGCGAGCTTTCTCTTCGTGACTTAATAATCGATCGACTCGATCCTCGAAACGGAAATGGGCCCGATCGTACGGGAGAATCGTTAAGTTTTTCTTCGATCAAATTTGGGAGAATAACGAACAAGAGAACAATAACCCAATTCCCTTAGAAATCATTACTACCTAACGGGCGTTTAGTTAAAAAAAAATGACGAATAAATGAATTGTAATTTTACGGGGAGAATTAGTAACTAAATCGATATTGCAAGTAATATTTATATATATTCGTGTAACGAACGAGGGACTAAAGCTCCCGATCGACGATGGATGAATTATTTATCGTACGTATTCTCCCCAACCCTATCAGTCTTTTTGCATATAAAATATAGTTGATATTATTATTATTATTATTATTATTATTATTATTATTATTATTATCATCTTCATTATTATTATATTATTATTGCTAACACAACACAAATATGAAGTACTTACCCGGCGTCGATTTGCTATGTATAAATATATGTCTCCATTGTACAAGGTCGCGGAGTGACGGTCGTTGAGTTGGTGAGGACCGATTGTGATTTCTCTTAGGCCAGATATGTTAAGCGTACAATTATACATTCTAAATAAATATAGATAGCGTGTGCGATTAATCGACCATACCATTCCAATTAATATTTTCGTTGCAGCTCTTCGTGTGGGAATTATTAGTGGGAGGATTGGAGGAAACGAGGCGAAAGAATATTACAAATAACGGGACATGGCTATCTTCAAAAATGTAACAATTGTATATTCTGCCGAACAATAATTCGTTTGTAGATGTCACGGCGAATGGACTGATGCGTCTGTTCGCTTAGACCTATAAGTATTTTTCGTTAGAAAGGCATTTAGTGTCGTCGGAAAAATAGTCGCGAGAGAATAGAATTCGTACTATCTAATTATACAAGGTGGTGATAATCTTTGACGACTCAGTCCGGATACAATGAATACGTAAGATACTATTTTGTTTGTTTGTTTGTTTTGTTTTGTTAACTAGGACAAGAACGACGGAAATAGTATTGTTTTGTTTTTTTTTTTTCATTATCGTTTAAAATCTCGAAATCGACTCGAGTCGGTTGAACTCGATCGGTTGGGTCATTAAACAGGCATGCAAATAGCAGAATAAAAGAAGTAATAAGAATAATCTGACGCATCGATTCTCGACAGCGATATATCTCTTCTCAATGCGAATGAATCACTCGTGGATTTAATAGTCGGTCGTTGGCCAAGTTTCGATGCAACAGGCGAGGAAGGGAGAGCCCGAGTTTGCTTTCATGGACGGTTGTTTCTTGCGCAACCCTTTCTATATATCACTTGACCACGTCCAGCTGTGGAATATTCAATGTCTCCCACTTCGTCTAGTGTGTAACTTGTTCGCTTTTGTACGAAGACGAGAGCGTGACAAAAGGCATTATTTATGTTTGTACAATAATACTCCTGACCGATATTATGCATTTTGGCTACGATTCAACGTGAGCCTCCTCTTCTTTCCCTTCATATTCGTTCTTCAATTTACTTATAGAGTACACCGAGCCATCATTATGGTCGGAGAGTCTTTTAAAATCATGAGTCGAGGCTGCTGCGATTCAACTAGCTGCACTTAAATTCGAAGCGCGTTTCTCTATCTCGAGAATTGCTCGATGCGTTTAAAACGCTCGTTAATCAGCAAATTCGAATCGTTATCGAATGACATTCGAAGCCGGGGTATTCTTTTTTTCCTTATTACGGCGTACGAATTGCCTTCCCCAATGGGGGAACAGCTTACTGTGTCAATTGTTAATAAAAAGCAAGAAAAGATATTACGTTGAAACAACCGTTCAGACGGTGGACTTTTCTTTGAGCAGAGCGTCGATGTCTTTCAGGATATCGTCCGATGCCGGGTCGACTGCTGTGAGGTATTCGTCCTCGTTCGCACTCAAGTTAGTGTCACATAATTGTTCTAATCTGAGATCGTCCGGTGTTACAGGGGTAATTGAATTTACATCGTTATCGCGAACGTTCGTATCGGTTGGCAGCGTCGTCGTTAGGCCCGACGACTCTACGAGTGCCTGAACGTCGTCCGATGTACTACTGTCGCAGAGTCTCACTTCGATTTCTTTGGTGTGAGGATTTTCCGGTGAGAACTCAACGGCATTGGCAACCTCGGTGGATAACGCGTTCGTCAAAACGTCGGTCGTTCCGATCGTACGAGCAAATCGTTTTGGCGAACGACGCAGTCTTACAGGTGGTACTTTGCTAATTTTACTAATGCTATTAATCTCCGTTTCTTCCTTTGCCGTGTGCAACTCGGCTTTCTCCAAATTTCGTTTTTTCGTTATTACAGGTACATTGTTCGTCGGGCTCGGCAATTCTTTGAGCTCGGCTAGAGTTTTTATAGCGTCCTTTAAAAAGTCACCGGATTCTTGACCGCTGCTTGCATGGTCGTTGCTGGACTTTCTTTTTCTCTGTGGTAGTCTGTGAATTTGCGATATTTCAGTCGATAATGGATTCGCCTCTATCGGCGTCAACTGTTGCATCGCTTTCCGTCGTCGAATTTCTTCCAAGGTGAGAATAGTGAAGTCTGTGGATGCTGAAGTCGTTGTTGTCGTCGCACTGGTTGCACCCGTTCTCGTTGTGGACTTTGAGGTGGAATTGGGCCTCTCTCGAGGATACAACGATACCATGCGTCTTGCTGCACGAACCGATGTGACTCTCTTCTCCTTGCCACCACCGATGTTACCAAGGTAGTCATCTGGCTCGTACGAGTAATAAGCCGCACTCTCGGCCTGTATCTCCTCCAAGCGAATCTCCTCGTACGTCTTGCAGTAAGGCACCCTTGCTGTGTGAGGCTTTACCGGGGATGGTGCACTCTCGCTGTCAGATTCTGCAAGAACACAACGAAGAATATCGAAATAGCCGATTAGTCATATTATTGTTTGTTTGTTTTTTCTTGTATTTTTTGGCTTCTTCACACGCGTAAAATGGACACGGCGATGCACCGTCAAAGTTCTCGTTTTATTTATTTTTGTTTCTTTTTTTTTTGGTATTTGCATGTTTTCGCACTTCACATATCCCTCTCTTCCGTTTTCTGTTCAAAGAAGACGTGGCAGTGGTAGAACGATAATTTCGTGAAAATGGCAGGCAGAAGAGCACTCGAATCAACATTTCAACCCCTTTTTTTCTCACGCTCTCCCTCTCTCCCTCTCCCTTGCTCCAAAAACTTTTATTCTCGTTTGTCTTTTCCTTTCCCTTGCACACTCTTCCTATCTATAGTATCTCGGATGCCGTCTTACATCGGAGGCTCTGCTCTGCAGAAATATCTTCTCTTCGTACGCCAAAAGATTCGTTATTTCAAGAGGAAACACAGGAAGTAGGAAGTTTCTTCTAAAAGGAACTCTCTTTAACTCGTTGACGTATCTCATCGACGCACTGCTGTTGGTTTTCCGTTTCCTTCTCTTTTTTTCTTTTCATCAAAAGTAAAGCAGGAGAGCTCGACCAAGTGAACAAAAAAAAACCGTAGCCTTGGTACTTTGGGCAAGAGAGAAAAATACAGAGAGCAAGAGCCTTGAGACTTAGATCCAGGGGGATGATGCATTTGTTTTGGGAAGTGATAGAACAAAAGAAGATACATTCTGAGCCTCGCACTTTCTTTTTTTTTCCAGAGATGTAGGAAGACAAGCAAAAAAGCTAGAAATGGAATTAAACTTGATAGGTCGTTTGTTTTTCTTGGAGAATTCGGTTGGACTTGAGGGGGTGCGGGCGACGCGGGTTTCCGCATATCTCGATAATTCACTCTCACTAGCATCGTTTTTGTTTGTTTTGTGGTATGAAGTTTATTGAAATTCAAACATCATCTCAACGTAAGTATTAATTTTCATTCGCTTACATCGATCATATAATAATGCGCATTGCGTATCAGCGTATGTTCAATAGTATTTTTTTGTTCTTTTTTTTTCATATAATTTTTTGTTATTTGTTTGTTATTTTTTTTTCTTGTTTTCCTTTACATATACGTATGTGTACGTAACTTCTATGCACGCATACATAGGCACATATGCGTATATACGGATATATGTCTACACATATACACAGATCTGATTTGCTCTGTTCGTTTTTTTCTTTTATCGTTACACATCTCTTTTGGATAGCACGGGTGACATATTTCCATTTTTTTCTTGTTTTCCTATCTCTTTATCGTTCATTAAATTATTTCCGATGAACCGTCGCAACGGCAGTTACATTTGCCAAAGTATAGATCGCCAAATCGACATGGTAAAACGCGATTCTCGTCACGTTGGAAAGATCAAACTGGATTTTAGCGCAAATAGAATGTTTTTTTATCTTTTTTGTTTTTTTGTTTTTGCCTCGTTCCTTGTGCGTCTAACCACATCGCTATTGTATTCTACGCGTACCAAGAGCCGAGAATGTTTATCTTTTCTTTTTCATTTTTTTCGAGCCAATGCAAATGCCACTACGAAGGTTTTACAACTTTACATCGACGCTTCGTGTCGCTCGTCAGAAGCGTTATACACAAGAAGTAGAAAAAAAAACAACAAATTTTGCTATGATCGAGCGTGGGTATGTAAATTCGAGTCACGTACAACGCAGTGTAACGAGACTTCGACGTTTCTTTTTATCATTTTCTCTTTTTTAGCAACTTGATTCGATGAAATATTAAGTTCGCAGTTATAAACGTTTGAATGAAAAAAATAAACGTATAAAACAACAAAATGAAAAAACTTAAACGTGTGATGTAAACCGTGAAAGACCAGTGTAAGGAGCGGGAACTTTCGCAAAAAGCCGAATCGGTCGTGAAATGCAATAATAAATAACGACAATCTTTGCTCTCATTCGACCAACGTATTATAATAGCGACTGCTCCTTCGGCCTGTCTCCAGTATTCTCTAGGCGATTGAGCGAAATTCGTCGCAAAGTAGTAATGAGAGAAATGTATTTTGTTTTTGTGTCGCTTTGTTTGTTTTTTTTCATTTCTTTTTTCGAGAGCAACGGAGATAGGCGGAGGAAGAAGAGAGAAAAAGTTTTAAAAAGACGAAGGGATAAGGTATAATGATGAGAAGGAGTAATTAGTAGAAGAAGAAGAAGAAGAAGAAGAGGAAGAAGAAGAAGAAGAGAGAAATGTGTTAGTGGTTAATACGGCGTTATTTCTTCCACGTAAGAATCACTCAACAATGTGTTTCTCGAAAATTAATCGGTGATTATATGGCTGATAATTTACAAATTCTCTATAAAGAAACAAAAGAAAAAGAAAAAAAACAAAATAATATTTCCTATAATTGTATACACGATTAGAAGAGAGGAGAACGAAAAGGAAGACTAAGCCGTAATCTCCTTTAATCTACAGTCTGTCTAATATTTCTCCCTTCCTCTCTCCGATTTATTATGCCTATATAATTTGAATTCTATTCGTTTCATTCCTTTGTTAATTCTTTTCTTCTCCACCTTCGTTTACGAAAAAACATGATTCAAATGCTGTTTTTTAAAAGCAATTCTATATAATTACGTACGTGTGAGCATGCGTGTGGAGTGTAAGTCAGTCAAAATCTTTCGTCGAGTTTCAATCGATGGTAAACCAAGCCCTCGAGTTATTACGTCTCGTTTCTTTATCTTCTTTTTTTATGTTTTTGTTTCTTTTGTTTTCATTAAATCGCAAATGCAAGCGGTTGAGATGTATACATATATACACAAACTACTTGTCGTCAGCGAAGATAACGTTCCTTCTTCTTTTCTCTTTTAACTCGAATACTACTCGCTAATAGTGGAAACGACTCTCTTACGCCCCTTTCGCCAAGTCCCCACATTCTAATTAACTTAATTCAATTCTACTCTATACCAAAACCGACAATATAATACGATTGATTTATACGAGTCGTTTATACGAGACGTTCGGAGCCACGCGAATACGCATAGAATTTAGCTCCCGCCAACGATATTTTCTTGTTTTATCTTTTTTGCATTTTTTCCTTTTTTTTTCATATCTTCTTCTTTTTTTTTTTTCATTTTCTTTAATATACGTGCGTTTGCTAAAAATCGTGTAAAAAGCCAAAACATATGAAGGCATGTTAGCGTACTTGCGGGGTAATCTCATTATCATGATAATAACGTGGCTCGAGGCTGAATCGCGATTTGGATTGAGGCGGGACCGCGAAACGCGTGACATTACCGTCATATCTTATATAGGGAAATTACTCGTTACCCCGGCATTTCGTGATTAGGATTTATGTAGTTTCTTTTTTTTTTCTTTTTTGTTATTTTTTTTTTTCTCTTTTTCGTTTATTCGAAATAATTGCAATAGAAAGCTGCTCAAACGACGAGTTATTCGAATAAACTATGTTGCTCGATGCGCATAGATAACGTCTAGCGTTATCTACGTGCATAGTGAGTGAGGGTAGGGACAGGGGTTAAGGGAAAAGGGAGGGTGGGACGGGGCTAGGGACTCGAGCGATCCAGTGACTCGGTGAGAAATAGAATTCTCGTGAGAGAGACGCGTTGTAAATAGATCGATCGTGAACCGAGCGTGACTAGGTGACTAAGTTTTTAGTACGTAATCTTTACCTATTAAATATTTAGTTTTCTTTTTCTTCTTTCATCTTTTTTTTTGTTTTTTTTTTCCTCGAAAAAAAGAAATTAATTCGTTTTGATTTGGGTATATAGAGATATGCCGATTGCGAAACAAAATGAAATCAAACGTAAAGTACAAACAACGAAAGACACTCGTTCGATTAGAATAATGGAAAAGGGAAAGAAGAAAAAAAAAGTATAAAACAACAACGAAAGAAAAAAAGAGCGAGTTATAAAAGAATAAAGTGAAACGAGTGAAGGATAACGCGGATCGTGGATAACGTTTGGATATGTAATACAATAAGCTTTCGAGTTACGAACGAAACCAGCGCAAGTTCTCGATTTCGAGGACGAATGTGAGTTCTAGCTATCTTGAGTTACACGAAGTAAAAAAAAAAACGAAAAATGTGGATTGTATTTTATCGCTTCACTCAAGGGTGTTTTGTGACAAGGGATAATATCCCTTAACATCCCTTATTCGATTGGTGACCGACAGAATAGTTGGTCGAGCGCATAATATTTGAAGGCGTGCCGTTTTTGCACGCAATTTCTATCCGTCGTAGAAATGTCAACACGCGCGAGCGAATGACAAAGACACGCGAGTCGCGAATTTCGCGAAATTCTTTTTATCGTTCTTGATTCGTATTGTTTTGACGTTTAAATCTTCCCGCCTAGATTGCCCTCCGATTTTGCTCCACCCACGATTAACAGTTCTATCGTTGCAAAACCATCTTGACGAACCTTCACGTTCACAGCTCGAACGGAAGAGAGGGAGCACGATTGGAAACTTTAATTGTTATCTCTTTTAGTCGCGTTTGCTTTTTTGTTTCCGTTTCCTACCGAAAAAGGATCCATTGACGATGTATTTCCGATAGTTTTCGCGACGGTGCACGCTCACCGCCAGGGCTTTTATAATTCGAGTTTATCGCCTACCGAATCTAGACCTACGTATGTATTCATAAAGTTCCCTCAGTATCTTCGGTACAAAGAAAAACCGAGGAACGGAATGGGACACCTCGACCTCTGTGGCTGTGCCGTTTGTTCGGCATGAGAGGACGGGTAAGGTGGACGTTGATGAATCTGCGAGGACGACGCTTGATTTTGCAACGTAGCCATTGTCTGTCCGTGTGCGTGAGTGTGTGTATGATAATTCGCTTGATGAGCGTACTGTGGTGTAACGTGATGGCATGGATTCGTTTGCAAGCTCTGTACGCCAGTTTGCGTCACGTTAAGACCACCGGCAGTAACGCCACTCGTGCCACCGGTAATATTAAGGCTACTGGGAATATCGACGGGTATCGACAGACCATTCCGGATGCTCAGGGTGTTACGGAGATTCAAGTTCGTTTGTAGGCTAGACGGTAGGGATAGAGTGCCTGGCGTGAGGTAGTGTACGTTGAAAGATGGGCGGCGGGGGGGCTAGTAAAGCCTCATACCTTCGTCAAAGTTGACGATAAGAGGATCGACAGCCGGACTGCCGATGAAACTCCCTGCTTCACTGCTGCCCCGACCTTGGTCAGATTCGGTGCCGCTGCCGTCGTACTTTCCGTCATCTATACATGAAACAATTGCGCATACAGAACCGTTACAACTTTCAGCTCGTGACTCTATCTAAATTTTTCGCGTCGTAATATCATAATATCCGTCAACGTGTACGCCGATCAACGCGCTTCCGATTTGTGCATGGCGAGTCAATACTCGTGAAATTGTGTTCTCTTACCTGGACGATTCGACCATTCTTGAGTCACTGGCTTTGAAATCACTTCGGCAGTCTTGATAGGATTTGCTGCATCGGGTCCTGGTGTTGGACGCCCGCTCGTATGCATAAATGGACAGTGCGGCTTTTTACATCCGCCCCGTTGTGATTCCCAGAAACAAGCGATAGACTTGCGATTTTTCTGTGGTTTACGCGAGAATTACAATTATTGTCGTGCTATCACTTTTTGTTTCAGATTTTACGATTGGTTGTCGTATCGAACATCAAACTCACTTTCAGTTCCATGTGTCTAAAGTTGCAATGCTCATTGAGGCAGTTACCCTGCTGCCAATAAGAGCACATAACCTCGCAGCCCAGTGCGGATGGTTCATGTCTAAATGCACAGTTATCGCCCTGTAAGAAATTATTCCATTAATCTACAAATACTGTTATTTCAATAATCTAGCTACGCCAAATAGTCCACAACCATTGAGATGACGCATTACGATATAAACTCTTTTACAGAATTACACAATATGGATTTGATAATGCCGAGTACCTTGTAATTGATGAGAAAGTATGTATTACTAAAAACATGAACGAAATTTTCTCAGATACAACATAAAACAATAAAACATTAACAAATGAAAGATAATTCAAACACTTTTCTTGGAAGGTCCTGAATGCCCACAGTGCTATCCATAAATAATGCTGCGAGCATACAGAAGATCAATTTTGCATTGTCCAAAGATTACAACAAAAATTACACCACTTTCACTTAATCTAGAATTTGGAACTCCAACATTTGATAGCCCAAAAACGTATAAATTTCCCGAGTGAGTATTTCTTCATGATGAACCGATAGTTCACACGTTTCTTCGAATATTTTACGAATAATACGACTGACAAAAACTGATCGAG
>JAPYZU010004765.1:0-13731 GCA_030523005.1 Tryphoninae sp. B BG-2022a | reverse complement strand
ACGGTGACAGTTCGATGTCTAACAGTGACTCGAACGAAGACGTTTCTCAGCGCCGATCGCGGCGACTGACTGTCTAGCGCGAACGCACGTATTAAATCTCTTTCGAACGTCCCCTCGACACGCTGTCCATTTGTCTCTCTCTCTCTCTCCCTCTCTCTCTCTCTCTCTCTCTCTCTCTCTGTCTCTCTCTCTCTCTCTCTCTGTCTCTCGTAATTTATGATCGTGGCAACAGTCACGCACACCCGAGGGAAAGAAATTATATTTTTCTAGCCCTAGGAAAGCTCCAACGAAAATTACTACTTTTGAATTCACTCGAGAATTTTTCAGCAATAAATAACATACCGATTTTCAAGAAAATCTCTTTTTAAATAAAACGCTAAACTTTCCCTTTTCGAATTTTGTAATCCAGTTAAATTCAATTAACGACAAAATACAAAAGTAAATTCACCAACTATTGTTACAGGCTCGATTGATTTCGCGTTTTATCTACCGACCTTGACCCACGCGGTGAGAAATTAATTTGAAGTATAATCTCTTCTTTTTTCAACGCGCCAAAATATCTTACATATCACAGGATTGTTTTCCAAATTCATTGACGATAAGCCCGGGAGAATTGGGAATTTTCGTAATTCGCGATTTTTAATTGCCGCGCACTCTGAGAATAGAACTTTTTGTGCGATTGAGCGAAAAAAAAGATACGAACGGTTTTTTATATATTGGTCCGGTCGCGATTGCAACTGGACCGTCGATGCAACTGAGGTTCGAACTCGCGAGCTTAAAGTATATCAACGGTGATGCACCACGAATGCGCAAACTCGGATGTTTCTTGTTTTCCTGTTTTTATCCGCTCGTAAACGTCGCGGATATTTCATTTTGACTTTTGTTTTGATTTTTAAATTTGCATCTATCTCCCTGTTTCTCTCTCGCTCTGATTCATTCTGCCATGTATATCACAATTCGAGAATGTATCCTTGTGGTTAATCACACGTTCGGGATAAACATCTCGGAACTGATGCAACTCCGTCGTTTATTGAGCCATTTGAGCGGTCAATACAAAGTGTCTGATAAGGGCCAATGAAAGAACATCGAGACGCTTTCCATCGACGAACCAGTGGGGTCTTTGTGGATTTTTCCATATCTCTCGCTCACTCTTCGGCTTTCACACGATACGTGACTCCCTCTCTCTTTCTCTCTGTCTCTCCCTCTGCCCATCTCTCCCCTCTTCGTCCCCCTTTATTCTTGTGTAATTTTCAATTGAACAAAAAATGTTCATCGACTAGAAAAAGGTTCTCTGTACGTTTCCTATTATTCTCTCGTTTGCACCGTCCACTGACCTCTCACGATAGTTCCTTTTTCCTGAATCGTTTTGCATCGCTGATAAATTACATGCTAGGGGCGAATGTACCAATCGACCGTTACTCAATTTTATTTCTAAATTTTATCACGAACATAGATTATGCAATAAAACATAATTGTTGATTTTTTTATATTGTTTTCAATATTTTTTAATTGAATTATTGGATGGAAATCAAATAAAATCGAGACATCTTTTTTTGCACATGGATTGTAAATTTTTAATTGAGAGATGAATTTTGATAATAATCGTAGCTTTTGCGAGCGAGAAGATAAAAATATTATAAGTTGATGCGAAAACGAGAAAAACATTGGCTAGGTCAGAGGGAACATCTCTCACCCTCTTTTTATTTTTGATAAAGTATCTCGAGAAAAGAAATACATGACAGTTAGACTGTGCCAATTATTAAGCCATAAATAAAGTGTAAACCAGTAACCTTGTCGAAATGGCACATATAGATGGCTAGCAGTCTTGCTATCGACTCTCCGGTTTTCCCTCTTATCGAGGGTAGCAACTATTGAACCCGTGGTATGTATTATTCCATGCTCTACTCCAGACCGCTCCAGAGCTCGGAGATTCCGGAGAGAGGGAGAGACTGGGACGAGTTGTAATTATGGGAGACAGAGAGAGAGAGAGAGAGAGAAAGAGAAAGAGAAAGAGAAAGAGAAAGAGAGAGAGAGAAAGAGAGAGAGACGAGGGAAGGGAGAGAGCAAACGTCGAATTCTCTGGACAAACTTTCCCTTTATCTTTCGCTGATTCGCACTTTAATACTCAACGAGAGAATTGCCACTCGACAAAGAGAAAAGAGCCCACCGCATTCGTGAGAAACGTTTTCGAAAAAAAAAAATAACAATCGCAGCGCGAGGAACTCGCGCAAGCATTTTATACGGGACGTTCCGTATCAGCACGACACTTTTTATCATATCTAATTTGTATACTAAATTTTGATTTCGCTATATCTTCTGTATATTTCTTGATGTATCAAAAAATGGTAAATCAAATTTTGGCCAAAACCTCCCTGGGACACGAAACGCCCTGTAGACATGGGAATCTTTGACAACTCGTTATCAACTATTTGTTCCTTGCAACTCTGTTGAAACTTTCGAAAACTTTCTCAGTTTATTGTACGAACCGAAAGGGGGTAGCACTAAAGATTCGAGGAATTTAAAAAACCTGAGAACAATGTAGGAAAATATGGCAACGGCAGTAAACAACGTTTCATGTGAGTTATTTCCTTGAGCGGCGATTCTATTTATTTTCTCAGTCTAACGTCTCCTTTTTTTTGTTTGTTACGTACCCAAGTTATATGTATATATTGAGTTCAAATCAGTACGTACGTATAACGACCGGCTTCGACTATCTATTTGGAACGATGAAGTTACGGCTCGTTGAATCTGCAAGCTTTGAGTCACAGAAGAACGCCCATACATCAACGCGGGGGATCTTTAGACACGTACAACAGAACGCTTGACAACCGTTGTCTGTCTTACTACTACATACTTGAAACTGGAGCACCGATCTCCGATGTCCCCGAGCCAGAAATCACGCCGTTCACAACTTCTCACGACACCACTTTCTATGTGGCGTAAAGAAAAAAAATGACCGAAACGAATGTGCTTGACTAATTTTTGCTACGCTGACATTTATTTTACCGATTTGGCGAATCGATAATTTTTAGTCATGTCTTCACCGGAACGAATGGTCTAAATGATTCAAAAAAATTACCAAATTTCCGTATCGCTACCCGAATATTTGAGAAACCTTGCGGGTTCAAGATCGAGAGCTCGCGGTCGAGAACTGACGGGCATACTCGTGACAGGAGCCGTGAAACTCGCATTACCCTCGAATTCGCAGGTATCGTCGATTTGCGGCTCCGGACTCGCGACGGTTTCTGGATAATTGATTCGTTCCTTCAATAAACCCTCCCTCAATTCCTCCGAAAGCGTCCTAAATATTTTCGTTGATTTGTCCGAATGCCCGGAAATTTTTTTGATGAACATTATCGGACTGTTTGCCATTCGATAACTCTCGCTACGTTTGATTTTTCGATCACCGCGTTCAGATTTATCGTTCGAGCTGTTATCTTCTTGATTTATCGACTTTTCATCGTCGGCCGTTAATCTCGAATCGTACTTGTTCGCTTCTCGAAACTCATTAACGATATTGCGTCGCGAAAAGTTCGGCGTGTCCAAATCGGAGATCAATAACTTTCTACCGAGCTTCGGGGTTGTGCCACTGGCTCGAAGATTGGCTGGGCAGAGACCGGATTTTTCGAAGGTCAACCGAGCACTAACGGGGGGTTTATTATTGGTGGAAGGATTTTTTTGCTCCTGACAGTCTTTGCCTGTGGAGCCCAAGCTACCAGGAGGAAAAGTGACCCGGGAAGAATTTATCGTCTCGTTATCGTCGACCTTGCTGCAAGCGCCCACGCGACTCTGCGGTGGATAATTCTCGTCACCAGCCCTAACTTTTTCTCTGAAACGTTCATCTTCGAGGATTTCTCGCGTGATGCAAAAAGTTGCCATTTGTGAGACCCTAAAGTCCGAGCACTTGTTGCTCGGGGCTAACGGAGCTGAATGTCGAGAAGAATTCAAGGGCGCATCGTTTCGGCTCGTTCGTTGCGACTGTTGTTGATGACGCTGATCCTTCTTCCGATGTTGATGATCCTTCGGCTGATTTTGTTGTTGATGACGTTCACCAGACGTCGGACAATCGTTGCTATCTAATCTACCGGTGCTCTCAGTGCAATCGTGTTCAGTGTCGTTGCTGATGACGCCGTAGGCTTTCTTACCTTCGTCGCCCTGCACGTTGACGTAAGCGCCTCGTACTTGTCTGTGCGGACTCGTTGGACTCGTTGGACCGACCACCGTCGAAGGCGTCCTGACATAATCCGGGCTAGGAGCACGATCCGGGCTCTTAGCAGCGCGGATTATCAACTTTCCTAGCTGAGGGGATGTCGGTGGTGTCGAAGCGGTCTGGCGTGGGCCGTCCACCGAGTCTGATGTCTTGGTGACCGCTCGAACGTGAGTCTGAGCTCGATGTAGGAGGGGTGACGGTGATGGGGAGATACCCTCCTTAACGAACGGACCTAGGAAACATCGTCGAAGCCATGTTAAGATTGATTCGAGTCAAGGTGAAGTAATCGATACACAGGGAGTTCGTTATATCGTATGTTCATTAGAAGACTTGATAAGGGACGATTAAGTTACAACTACGAAACTCTCTCGACTAATCACCTGGGTTGAAAGTCGTATGCGCTCCCTTTCTCCTCTTCAAACTATCCGACGAGTAGACGACCTTTCCCTCCGAATCCAAGGTCACCCTCGCACCCTGTCGTCTCCTTTCCAGCGAGGAATCCGGTTTCTTCGGCAATTCACTTAGGCTCACATATTCCGCGTCCCTCTTGAACAGATCAGCGTTCGCGTATGTAACTTGCGAGCGTAACGATGCCGTCGTCATCGCGTTAGCAGTCTCCTGGCGTTTGTCATTATTGTTTCTCACGTCGGCTATGGTGACATAGTCGCCGGAGTCTCCTGTGTTGTGAGGCACATCCTGTACGGCGTTCTTAGACGCGTGTTTCCTTCCTGACAAGGGAAGAACACCTCGAAGCTTGCCCAGAACACCGCTCAACGGACTCGTTTTGCTGGTACTCGTTGGATTCGACTGATTGCTTGGACTCTTGACGGGATTATTGGAATTGCTAGGAGTTGACGGTACCACGGTCTGGACCGTCGCGTACAAATTCTTGTCCTGACCGTTGATGACTTCCATCTTGGAAGTTCCAACCGTAGCGGACATGAGAACCGACCCGGGGCCTCTCGAGTCCATCTTGTTCTCGTTTCTTCGTGAATCGCGATCTTCCCCGTCCTTCGCATTTTCGTCATCGGAGCCGGGTGGCGTGATGACGCACATCGAGGGAATACGACTCGTGTTAATCGCCGTCTTAGAACGAATCCTCTCAATTCTGTCGCATCCTTCGAGGTCGCTTGACTCCGAGTACTCGAACTCGGAACAGGACCTTCCGGTGCAAGCTGGACTCGAGGCTGACTCTACAGGGGATGACGACGTGTTGTGACCGCTATCTGGTGATTCGCCGCCGTTTTGGTTCTGACCGTGTACCTGAAGATAAAATAACAATGACGTCATCATGACGAAGATGTTGAACGACATGGAAAGAGTTTATAACTTTTATGAGAAATTATGCACTCTGCCTTTTTTTCTGAAAGTTGGAATATTTCTTACCATTGCTACTACGGTCAGACTCGACTTTCTCTCAGGCGGCACAGGTGCCAGTAAAGCAGTACACACGGTTCCAGCCGAACTGGTCGTGGTTGACGTCGACCCTCTGCCAAAAAGTTCGTACTCGTTCTCGACTATCGGTGACGTCTGATCCGAGCTGGCCTCGCTCGACCTGACGGCCGGGCTCTGAGGGGATGGTTCTTCCTCCCTCAGTGTTTTTAGACCGGAATCCATGTGGAAAGAAGTGTAATAACCCTCTGTGTCGCACGAATACACCGAAGAGTTTTCACCGTCGTCGGAGAAAGGCACAACTGCGATGTCCTGTATGATGTCCGGGGTGAGGGTGCCCTCGGAAGTTACAGAGGATGATGCCGATGTGTCCCGCCCTTTGAGACGTCGAATGTGACACAGAGACGTCGACGATGTACCAATCGACGCTGTGGTCGTTGATCTATAACAATTTTCATATTGACATTTGACAAACACCTTTTCAACGACAAAATAATTACAAAAATTATGCTTTCTTAAAAAAGATCATCGTCTGTCCTTGTTCTACCTGGGTGGATGCGTCGTCGTAGTAGTTTCGCTTCCAATACTTGCTCTTCCGCTCTCCGACGAGGCGCTCCAATTTCCAGAACTCGAGTGCGGTGCGTCGTCCCTGCTCGTGCCCTTTCTTCGTTCTCTCCTCTGAGCAGCGGATTCTCGAAGCTTGACGCTCAACTGCCTCGTCTCGGTGTTCGGCATCGTGACCGGTATGCTCGAGGTGCTTTTGCCACTGGAGCTCGACGAGCTCGGTTTCCTCTCGTGCGACTTGTCTTTGCGACGTCTCGTCGAGACGGTCTCGTAGATATTCACCTCCTCTGGTGTTTTTGCCTGACTTTCCGCCGTTCTCTCGTCGTTCGTCTCGTTCGCCACGTCCGTTGCAAGATCGATCTGTTGACTCGACGATTGACTCGAACGGGGACTCATCAACTTCAGTCTCGACATTCCCCATGCTTTGAGAGTATTGAAGTGAGATTTTTTCTCTGTGGGTGATTCTTTCTTCGAGCCTAGGATGTCCGTACTCGCGGATCTGTGAGCCCGGGGTGTCGTGCCCGGTAGTAACTCCTCGGGCTCGTCCGGTGTTGTTTCCCTGTAATGTTGGTCACAAACCAGTTACATTCTTGTTCAATTTTCATCGTGGTATTTGATTTATTTATGAAAAGGACAAATCCGGTTTTTTCTTCGTTGGTCCGATAGATGAGAGCTAAAAGTAAGTTCGAGCGAGAGCCCGAGGGCAATCAAAATTCTTCGTGGTTCGGTAACCGCTCGACCTTACGGACCGAGACGAATCGTTCGATTCAAATGCGCTTCGTGCATGTATATCCCGGTCGTCTAAAGCTATTGCCCGTAACTTTCAGAGCCAAAGGGTCGATATAGTTCATGGTAAGACAGTCATTGGCCCACAAAGTGCATTTAAGAAGGAAAGATGCAGACGATAACTGATGTTGTAAACATTTTCGCGATAAGACACGTGCACGTATACATTCGTCGCGATTCGAGACGAACTATGTCCTTCGCGAAGCGACTGGACTTCATGATTTTGATAGTGAAATATACGTGTTATATCAATCTTTGCCTTAAATTTAAAATTTTAGGAATTTTTGCAAATACACGTTTTATTTGTGCAAAAATAACTTAGAATTTGATCTAAATAACAATAATCAATTAATTTAAAATGTCCTTTTGTCAACGTTAAGTAAATGCTGATAACTATTTATAACTAGACAATTAATGAAAACCAATCCCAAAGCATTTATTTGATTTTTTAATTTTCTCCGTTTTTTAATGGCAAATTTCGAATTAAATTTAATTTTGCAAAACCAAGAATAGTTCAATCTCGGATAGCTCTTAAAAACGAATAAGACACTAACCCTCCGACAGCTTGGCGAATCTCCTTCTGATCGGTACCGGCTATCGTGTTTCGTCTCTTTCCACGTGGCCGACGAGGACGTGATCTTCTCTTCACGGCCGTCGAGTCTTGGCCCTCCGGACCAGCCAGCAGAGATCTCCTTCGCATCGACATTCTCTCGAAGCCTCGCCCACTCACGTCCACCGCGACGATTTCGGCTGGGAATCTGTTCGTGAAATGGTCGAACGTAACGAGTCGTTAGATAAATCGTTCGTCATTTAACACGGTGGATTATCACACGTAGGTATCTACGTGTATGTAAAATCCTCCAGCTTATGGAGCAAGAGACTCACTTGAGTGCAACAGCCTGAACCTGTTCCTCGGGACTCGGTAGCTTGTGATCGACGGCATCGTCGGTCGCGGTGTCACCGAGTATCCTGGACATGCAGTCCGGTGCTACCGTGACGTCACCGAGTGCCTCGGTCGACGTCCACCTTCTAAGATCGTCCAGTGCCGCTGGCTGTAATTGCAATGAACGATCCTTATGTATATATACATATATATATATATATCTATACATGCATGAGCATCTAGATAAAATCAGTTGGCCTCGCCGGTTTCATTCACCGGCCTCTGCCTCGCTCGCTCTACTTCGAGGATTCTCTATAATACTGTTACGAAATTTAGATACGAGACCCGTTCCAAAAAAAAATCCAAATTAATCGTCAGCTTCTTCGACTCTTATCATTTACATTAATTTCATCCAATGCAATCTTCATAAAAATAATTCAATGTTTTAAATACCTAGTTTCCGTAATTTTTACGAGAACCGAATAAATTTATCCCTGACAGGAAAACATAAAGTGTTCAATTTTTCCAGTTGGTTCGTTAAAATTGTTCTACTCTGTTCGTAAATCTAACGAAATTTATATTTCCGACTATCAATTCTCATCTGTCCTACTCCAAATGTTCGTAAATGTTCCGAATTTGGAAATGGGTCGTAAAAATTTCGAGTGTCTTTCGTAGTGGTTAAGAAGGGTGAAGAGGAGTGAGGAGAACTTTGCAAATCATTTCAAGGCTCGTATCTCTTGCGAGATGTATATACATACATATATACATATACACATGTACGGAAAGCGCATCGTACTAGATTTCACGGGCTGTATATCTCACCACCGCGTAGAGACTGGAGAGTATTGGGTTACGGACTAGTTTCGTTCGGGTTAGCGCGAATCTCCGTTTTCTCTCTCTCTCTCTCTCTCTCTCTCTCTCTCTCTCTCTCTTTCTCCTCGCCACATGCGGGCTCCCGTTAAGTTCTCGGAGATATATCCGCGAGAAGGAACATTATACGTGAAAGAGTACTTCGAGGTAGATCTTTCGCGGTGGCAAGTGTGTGTGCTTTACGCTGTCGGAGATGTACGTAGAACGAGAGAAGAGGAGGCGAAGGAGAGGAATTTATTTGAGAACGAGGACTCTTCTCGTGAGATACAAGCCCACAAAGATCTTACGATCTAGGCGACGTTTATCGTACATATACACATATATGCGATGTACCAGCAACTGGCATCACAGGAAAAGCACCACGAGAGGTCGCTCGTGTAGATCTTTCTCTCGCTCCGCGAGGAGTACACTCGGACCCCCGTTGACCCTGTAGATTATATTACTCTCCTCAGCATCCTACATAGCAATGGGAATATAGTCAAGTGGAATTTCGCTGATATGGAAAACCGCGAGAGTGTTTGTTCATTCGAGACCGAGATCTCACCGCGACGATACGACTTTTACGGCTTGAACACAAGAAGAAGAGAAGAAAGATAAGGAAAAAAAGAAACAATTTTAACACCAATTTTTACCATTTGTCAACGTTACTGCTAAGCAAAGATTGAAATCGACGATAGGAAATCGCGTCTCGATCGAATTTCGCTAAAATCAATGAAAAAAAAACAAATGAAAAGAAACAAAAACATATTTATCTCAATAACGGAATTAATTACATCGTTAAATATTAACGCGTAGCTCGAAGGATAAGTGGGTGTCCTTTATTTATTGAAGCAAAGTTGTACAAAATTTGCATCGTGCCAACGGACAAGATCGTAATTTTCTTTACTACCCCGCGTGATAAATTATTTCGTGGAAAATCCAACGCGTTTTGCTGGCAGATGTTGCGCCTTACGTACTAATATGCCGAAGGGAGACTCATCGTTATGAGAGAGCACCGGTTCTGCCGCGAAACGATTATACGTGTATTATGTTATTTCGTTGCCTCCAGGTGTAAAGACGATCCCCCGTGAGAATTTGTCTTAATCGATGAGTCACTTCGCGAGATAATCGAGCGCATAATAACGATAATAATCAACAACAACATTAATAATAATAATAACAAATAATAAATACATCATTGCGTGATTTCCTCGTGAAATGAAGAAGTCCCCTTAATTCCTTCGTACAATTTTCACGCACTCGTTACTTTTTTCACAATAACATGTATATATCTATATATACATATATATATCGAAAATTGGCATTGCTGATTCTCGGTATCCGCGAAGGGTTTGCAGAAACGGGCATTTCAGGCTCTCCGTAAAGTGAGCGCGTTCGCGGATACCTTTTCTCGGGCTCCATTAGCGCCGCGCAGCGGCAGGTAAAGTAGAAGGAAGAAGACGAAGAGCATTGAAGAAGAGGGGAAAAACGAAGGAGAAAGAAAAAGGACGAGGATCCAGGCGGGAGAGAGAAAGAGGGATGGAGAGAGAACGAGAAAGAGAAGGAGAGATGAAGGAGGGAGAGAAGAGGGAGGAGGGTAAATAAGACGAAAGAAAAGGATAAGAGGAGGAGGGGCTAAAGAGAATAAGCATCAGGAGGGCCGCCGCCGTCGCCACACCACGGGAGTTCTTCTCGTCTTTTCTCTCTCCTCTCGCTCTCGGGGAAAAGATATACGTAACCTGACGGCAACCTGCAGCCACGTCCTTGTCGAATAAGACCGTCTACCCGGTGTCTCATATTTATTTCTATTCTCTCATTCTCGCAAATACGTAAAAACAAAATGGCGATCGAACAAGGATAATTGTAGAAACATTGCGATTATTCGTATCAACGAATTTTCAATTCTCACCACCAGAGGGCACAAGTATTCCCTTAAAGAAAACGCCATAACGTTTAAATAGAAAATTGCTTAATTTATTAATCCGTGAACTTCGAACTTTTGTTACCAGAGGTCAGGACCAACACAAAGCAAACTAAGCGTGATGACGAATTGAATGAAAAATTCCCGAACGTTTGGAAAGGACGAGGATGCAAAAGTTTGTTTCCCACCCGTTAGATTTCTGGACTGCCTCCTGAAGCCGCGCTAACACACCTTGAAGACTTCTTACGGGCCCCCAGGAGAAACCCCACACAACGTTCAGGATACGCGAGAGCTTATAGTGGGAGGAATTCCAGCGTTGCCAGACCATCGGTTAATACACATATATATATATAAGACAGTATATACCTGTATGTTTATACACGTTATGTGTACATACACACCTTCATAAAAAATCGGGTTTCTCCAGTTGGGTATATATAGACATATAAATGCACATTTTGGTATCTTTACGTGTATATATGTGTGAAGTAAACGAAAAAATCGGGTTCTATGGATCCGTCCTACATAGATATATGCGTATACTTTTTTAGTTCGTGATTTTGATCGTGGGACAAGACTGGCAGGAAGACCTCGTGCTTTTGCCGTTCTACGTATATATATGTATATATATGTATAGTGATATATACACAGGGCGAATATATTCTGAGTCACGTCTGTTTGTCAACAAACCCTGCCGCAAGTTGTAAGTGCATACTTTAGGAATGAATATCGAGTTAGTCGAGCAGCCGTGTGCAAAGGGGTGAGATTATGTCGAATTGTCATTCCCATCGGGGTGTTTAAAGCTGGTCTTTCAGAAGGGAGTTGGCACGGATCAACGAAGAGGGTGTAGCGGATGAATGGTTGAAATAGGTGGCTATAAAAAGTCTATATAGCTTTTCTATAGCGAGGACCCTTAATTATAATGGATCGGGTGCGAGCAACCGGGAGTCATTGTAAACCTTTCAGAGGGAATTTATGACGATAGGCAGTTAGAGTGGAACCAATATGAGCGAGAACGGAAATTTTATCCAACGAAATTTAAGAAAAAGAACAACAGAATTTAATTAATAATGAATTTTATCATTTAATAAAATAATTTTAGTCATCTAGTGAAATCTGTTAATATTTCAAAGTAAAGACGATTATTATTTTGTTAAGCTTGCAGAAATATATTTCAGCCGGTAAACGGTCTAGAATTAATTTTCGTTCAAACCTCAAGCTTTAACAAAATGATATTTTGATGGAAACAGTCGGAGTCGATTGTTCGTTTCTCTCTTCAACTCTTTCTCTCGTTAAGTGCAGAGTCACGCGGTGAAGATAAAGTTGAGATACATAAACCCATCGTGCAAGTTGGCGTATAAATAATATACTCACGACTCTGGACTCGATGTCGAGGCTCTTGTCTCGCCTTCTCTTTCCAAGGACGGGCGTGCACATGAACATGTCCATGGAACTGCCGGCATCTCGATCCCGTCTCAGTGAGTCCAAACTTCTCACGGCCACGATTGCCGCGGCCTCGTACAATTCCCTAAGGGCCTTGGGCCTGCTGATCGTCGTGAAAAGTGAATTGTTCGGCTTATTCGATGCCCGAAAATGCACGGTTCTCGTTGCGAATGTGCAAATATCGGATTCGGCTGTAAACAAACGAAACAAAAATAATAAATAACTCGTATTGTACGTAACCTCGAGCGTAACGGTCAATTGGAAAATACGAGCTCTTATCACGGTGTACAAATCGGGATGATAAAATATTAAAATTCGCTGACCGCGGACCGTCATAAAATTTAACGTAATGAGGGTCGAACGATTAAAAATTCTGAACCAATATTCCATCGAAATTCAACCGTGAAATATCGAACCCCATCAATTTAAGGGCGTATTTGTTATTATTATATTTCGGCGCGATCGATTGTCGAAATTAGCCTTTCCCAATTTTCCAAATATCTATTAAGGCATAATTGAATTTAGTGCCGGCAATAATTAGATATCAACTATCGTTAATAATCGATATTGATTAATTATTCTAATAATCGATAATTTATAAATACAATCAATAATTAATAATTATAAAATATCGATTAATCGATGATTATTCTATATCAATGACAACAATAATAACACAAAAAATAAAAATAATATAAAAAATAATTTGCAAAAATATAACAAATAAATAATTATAAAATATTAATTAATAATTATAAGATATCGATTAAACGATGATTATTCTATATCAATGACAACAATAATAACATAAAAAATAAAAATAAGAGTAGGACATCGCGTGACGAATGCAGAAAGGGTGCATTATAATTTTTTCATCCCTATAAACATCACGCAACCGACCATCCACCATGTCGCACCGAATCAGGTCGGACCTCAATTTGCATGATAACGTGATAAAAAAAACATGATATCCCATGCCCTTTCAGCTAGATGCTTCAAGCGATAATATAAAAAATCAATGTATACCAGTCCCTTGGCTCACGGGGAGTCTTATTATCATTAAGGTGGATTTCCCTCGTCGCTGATTGTGAGTGCATTGATTATTTTCGTGAAAAACTGTGCTGAGCACTTCGGAAAAGACGTGTGCAAAAGTCAGAGAACTCTCGGAGAAGGGTAACGAGGTGTTTACCTCCCTTGCCCCTCCTTTCTGCCTGTCGTTCTCTTTCTATTCTTAGTCCCATTATCGCCTTCCACAGCATGTTCCGTACATCCCTCCAACTATACCAGAATTCTGTTCGCCTCACATTGTACAAGGGGCAAAGGAGTACAAGACCTCATTGTCTTTGTTTTATATGGAGAACAATAAGCAAGCAGGACGATCTCTTAATTCGCATTGTACTCCTAACTATATATATATACACGTATGTGTAAGTGTGCGTGCCTCGATGCGATTTCATTTTGGAGACCTACATGCGTTCTTTTCCCTCCAGTCAAGAGAGAATCGACCAACACCACTGTCGAGTAAACGATGAATGGCAGAAAAAAATGACGAGGGCTGTAAAATTTTTTTAAACGATGCTTCAAATTTAATTGATCGCGAGACATGACAGGGCATGTGTACGAGATATAAAAAATAATGACTCAGGGCTTCGTAGATTTTTTACAACGCGAAAACATATTTCT
>JAPYZU010004762.1:0-12241 GCA_030523005.1 Tryphoninae sp. B BG-2022a | reverse complement strand
GGGTTTTGTAGTATTATTACAGAATGGTACAAAACACCCACGATAACTTTTAAGATTTGCCATTGTCTATAATTTTATCAAACATTGACTATAATAATGAAAATAAACTGATCGAAACTTAAAAATTTCTATCACGACACGGTGTAGTTCAGGAAAAATGAATATAGTGACGTCACACACTCTCGGTTTTTTTTGGGAGTTGTCGGACCGTCATCGGTACTAGGATAAAAAATTTATGTTCAATTTAACATAACTTTTTAATTATAACGAAAAAAATGATAATAGTTTTATTATAAAACTTAGGTATGATCTTTCTATTTCCGAAACAAAATTTTGTTTTTCAACACCCAATTTCCTTTCACCTAAATATCGTAATCGATCAAAATCAACCCCTTGCGCCACGACATTAAGTATTAGATAACCCAAAATTTACGCTATCAACAATAAACAATTTTATTACATATAAACATAAAACCTTTCACCTTTTTACGAGTGTTGCAGTTTGCGAAAACCCGCTAAACTCTGACGTGCTATCCTAGCGGAGAGACCTGAAAAAAATTCCACCCTCGAATCATCGTCCATATGCGTAAAGCACACATGGAGACCACCCTCGTGCCTAACCGATAAATTTTCCTCCCTTAACTATCAAAGTTTCTTCGACAAAGAAAATACAACAGCTGCTTTCGCTTAGATGAGGGTGAACCTCATTTCTTCGGCTTTGCCTATCTGCATCCCCCTCCCTCTGCCACCCACACTACCCCGCGAATAACCCAAGCCATGTTTCAGCTCGTGATGGTGGTATTACGAAGTTACTTTAAAATGCCATGCATAGAGAAGCCAATCTTTATAGTACATAACCGTATGCAGTAAATATAGTGCTCGATGAGATGCTGGATGCCTTTCTTCTTTCTTTCTCTCCCCCTTCTTCTCACCCTCTCTCTTTCTCTCTCGTTTCTCTCACATCATCTCTTCCTCTACTTCCACTCACCGGCTCTCCACTGTCTTTTTTTCCATTGAAAAAACATACGTGGGCACGTAGTATCTCATCTTCGCCACGACGTCCGGAGTGTACGTATAACAAAGACTTCCGGCGTGTTTTACCCGAGTCTCACGTTCGACCCTCGGTCCGATATTACACCGCACAGCTCTCACCAAACAGACGACAAGAAAATACCCTCCTACACGTCGTATTCTGTATATATGAAAATCGTTGGAAAAAGTGGTATACAGGAAGCGTAGGCGGAAGGGGTAGTCCGGGATTTTGGTAGCATGCGTCATTGACGTAAGAGGGTGAGAAAAGAAATATAAACACCACTCGGATCACGGATTTTCCATAATATTGGCACATGTCCTAGAAATCCTGTGGTGTGTACAAAGCGAAAATAGAAAGTTGACGTCTCGTAGGTTCAACCTTATACAACTATTAACATATACATCTTCTCGTAAATAATAAGATGTTATTAATAGATATGCCACGATAAGTGACAATTGACGCGATTCGATAATGGAAATAGAACGATGGGCGGAATTTCATTCAGGAAGTGATAAGTGACGCTCTACATTGAGACGCGCTACGACATTATCGCAATATCGCGATAAGAAATTATTAATTGCAATCGATATATACGACTTTATTCTATCGGACGTTACACCAGTGTCAGAAATAGCGTAACGATCCAGCAAATATAAACGAAATTTATCGATTCGAACCGAATGTTGCGAGTGCGTGAATGCCTACCGGAAATTGTAGTTTCTATGTATTTCGTGTGATGAACGAATACCGAGAGTCGAGTACAGAGTCAAATTGAAATTGAATTTTCATGATTTACATTGTTCGTGCGAGACACATATTCGAGAAATCGACATGCAAGGGCTCGAAGGGATGATCGTCCCTTTGAACCAATCGTGTACCCTTTAAACCAAAAATGGGTCAACGATTATTGATCAGCATTTGATTGATCGATACCAGATAATACGACAATGTTCTTTCATTTTTCTTCCGATAAAGATTTTCTCGTGTGATTTTTCTGTATAATTTCAATTATTTCCTATTGCGTGTATGGCAAGGAACGATCAGCTTTCGGGGTCAAAGTTCGAGTTTACTCGGTTGGCAATACCTCGAAAAATCACGTACGGCGTCTAGGGCCACAGGCGATGGAAACGGTAGTGAAAGGGAATTGAGTCGAAGTCGTAGGGGGATTGTTCTTGGAGGTTCTGTGGAACAGAACTCTCACGCTTACAGCCTTATAGGCATACTATATATGTGTACGTACAATGTGCAAAGGCACGCGAGGATGAGAAAAGCGATGGTCCGCGGACTTAGCCTCGACACTGTTAGTGCTCGCATATATATACATATATGTGTGTGTATATAGTTTGGCTGGATGGCGAGGACGAAGCTAGCTTGTTCTCCACCACAAACACCGGGATCAATTTAAAGCCGGATCTTTGTAATCAAGGTGGTCCCGTGGCGTGTGCTTCGGTCTAAGGGCAAGAGGGTAAGTAACAGGTCGGGACTTAGGAAAGGAAGAAAGCTAGTGTTCGAGGCACAAAGGGAATGAAAATAAAACAATTTATAAAAGGTAAAAAAACATTCGTTGAAGCTCGAAACTATTTTACGTATAGCTTACCTTACATATGCTTGATTCAAATTAGCAATTACCAATGATAGAACGGGGAAAATATTGAAGATTCTTGTTAGTTTCTTAACACGTTGAGGGACACATCAACCACCGGTGGCCTAACAGTGTATGTACCGCCGCAGCTAAGCAATGCCCGTAGCTCTAAACGTGTTAAGCGTCAGCCTTACAGACGATGAACGATTCGAAAACGCGGTTCGTAATTTCTTCGACACTGAGCAACCGATCGTGTTGAGGTGTTGGGGACGTCTAGAGAATTATGGCAAATAGTGTCTGAATATTTTATTTTCCTAAAATTATTGCCATAGTTCTCTCCATACTTGTAAAAACTCGAGTGTCAGAGAAAGTAGGGAAGATGTTTTCGAAATGCTGATGGCCTGAGACACTATTTTCAAAATTTGGGGAAAAAACGATAGTCATCTACATTGTGCCATAATTCCCTATGTACTTGTTAAATTTTAACCTGATCGGTTGCTTAATGCCGGAGAAAATGCGGATAGCGTTTTCAAATCGCTCGTCTCCTGCGATGAGCGATGCGAAAACGTCCTCCATCATTGAGCAACTGATCGTATTAAAATTTTCAGGGCATATAGAGAATTATAACAGAAAGTGGCTGAGTGTATTTGTTTTCCAAAATTTTAACTGTAATTCTCTAGATACCCTTAAAACTTCTTAACACTCAGTGCCGGAGAAAGTACGGATGACGTTTTCAAATCCACCGTTGTCAACGACGCCATTTTCAACATTATTGAAAAAAATATCATGTAACGTAACCACTTTTTGCTACTATTCTCTAAATACCCTCAAAATTTTAACGCGATTGCTTGTTCAATGTCGAAGAAATTACCGATCGCGTTTTTGAATCGCTCGTCGCCTGTAACGCTTTCTTAAGTAACATAGGACATTCTACGTTGGACAGTGTACAATACTCTCTCTGCTTAAGATTCCGACGTAAAGTGCATACGCTAGCTACGATGGCTTTGCAGTCTTATTACGTTGTTTCAACAACAGCTGAAAGTACACGCGTGCGATCATCAATTATTAATTTTTAGCTTTGTGTATAAAGTTCGTTCTCGTATTCGCTCTCCATTTTCTTGTTTTCGGTCGTGTACCTGGAATGTTGAATTCAATGGGCTTTCGTCTCGAGCTTGCTCTTCCTACCTTCTCTTTTGTTCGCTGGACTTTTTTTTAATACTTGTTCTTTCTACGGTTTTACGATACGCCGTTTCGTTTTATTGCGCTTGGACTCGGAACGAGCCAGCGAGAGAGAATGCGTGGAACATTCAAGGGATGATGGTGGTGAACGGTGAATGGGAGAGACATAGCCACTGGCGCATCCCAAGTTAAATTGTATTAAGGAATAAAGAAACAAAAATAATACCAAACAGTAATGAAAATAATAATTTATCTCTCATATAATTGATGGATATTAGGTCGAAAGATTGCCTCGATATTCTGCCCTGAGATTAATGTTTCATTTTATTTCTTTCAAAGGAAAGTTCTAGCTCGATAATTAAAACGTTCTCGAATTCAAAGTATATTTACAATGAACCATCTCGACCCATCGTAATTTTCTCCAACAATATCTTTACCTGAAAAATAACTTTACAAGTGGATATTTATATAGAAAATTAAGTAACTTTCGTCTTACACTGATCGTTACTGACACCAGACAGCCTGCTCGACGAGCATGAATACTGCGAGAAGCGAAAAAGTTAGCGATCAATGCGTCCTCTCGATCATGGGTGGATATAGTTTGAACTTTAGTATGCGTGCAGACCAAAAGCAGCATTATAAACATGTCAGCGATAAATCACTGGAAGATTCGAAAGTGGATCTCTCTCGATCGAAGCCGGTGAGCGCGAGCTTCTCCCTACCCCGCGTTATTGGGAATACGCGAGCGGGCGAATGACTATGGGATCGAAGGGAGTGAAATAGGATGAGATGAAACAGAAGGATGGGAAAATGTTGCTCCCTCGCCTTTTCGAGGCGCATGGTTTCTCCGCTTCTTCCTATAGTTACCCTTATCCTCTCCTTCTCTTTCTGTCTCTCTCTCTCTCTCTTCCTCCCTCTCTCTTTCGAGTCATAGATTTATCGATGCCCCGCCTCGATTCGATACGCCAAAGAGCGATATTCATCCCGATACCTCTCTTGCACCAGCAGTGTTTTACAGAGGAGCATAAATAAGTATTGCAACCTTCGCACCCAACATGAATTACCAAGATACTCGAAATTTCTCCGCTGTTGTGCGAGAGGCTTGTGCCGGTACGCGCGGGAGTGAGTTCCTTGCCACATTGGCGTTACGTATAGATGGAAACTAGCTACGATACATACATATATATATACTTGTTTCGTTACAAATACCAAAGCGCCGGTGTTCTTGTAGACAATAATATACTCAACGGTATGGTATACAAGGTGGAACAGTGTGGCCGGAACTATAACTTTCCGGCAACCTGGCAACGAAATTACTCATCACTTTCTGTACGTTACAGAGCGAGTGTATGCTAGACTACGTGCCTTGGGCACGTTCTATCTGGACAAGTTAATTCAAACGCGAATTTAGGATTCAGACGTATGAAAATAAAATGAAAATATTGTGAACAACATGGAAAGTTCTATGCAACAAAAATTCACCCTTGGAGTTATTAGATTGTCGATGCAATAAATTGTCAAATAGAAACTTTCTGAAATGTAGTAGGTTTAGAGGATTGTTGCTGGCAGTCAACAAATTTGACAATTGTACTTTATTTCGCGAGATTTGTTTCGATCGCGATTGCATTTGTATGTCGATGATGTTGTTTTCGCGATGGCGATGGTCTGCAATGAGAATTAATGGAACGAAAGTACGAAGTGCAACTTACTGATAATTTAACGAAATTTCAATAAAAGATATGTGGAAAAGTTAAGGGAAACATAGTCCAGTCAGAATATACGAAAATATGACCGACTTCTATTCAAAGATACAAGAGCAGCGCTAATTTTTTTGTAGGTTATATGGATTTCCAGGAACGTGTATTGAAGTTTTCGTAAAAATCGGATATTTTAACCACAAAAGGTTGTTTAAAAAATCGGTTTATTTGAGTTTCTTTTTTTGGAATGGTGTTGAGCAAATTTGTGAAAAGTTGGGGCAATGCGGGTCAATGCTTCACGCGTTAATACCTCCGCTTTTCGCTAGATGGCACCACTAAATTTCGACGATTTTTTGGGTCAAGAATCGTCGAATGTTAATCGAACGTCGAAAAAAACGTTATTCAATTACAATTTACCGCCGAATTAACAATGTCACGTGATTTTTGCGTAGGATTTTTTTTTGTAGAGGACATTATGGCACATAACTTTTGTGAGAAGCATTTTTTGATTAAACCGATTCCAAGACAATAAACTCAAATAAACCGTTTCTTTTTTCAACAATATCTGTTGGTTAAAAAACGCATCGTATTTTTACGAAAACTTCCGGACATATTCGCGAAGGACCAAGTAACCTACAGCAAAATTGGCGCTGTTCTTGTGTCTTTGAATGGAAGCCATGTCTATTCCAACTAGACCAAGAAGGGCTTTAAGGTTAAGTTAGCCCAAACGATACGAATGTGCCTTTCCCTGAAAGTTGAACTTAGACAGTGGTACTTTGCGCCGTAGCTCGAAGTACAACAGCTCGACAAAGTTTGGTTCATCGGTCGAGGCTCCGAGTTTTCCAAGTAATGTGGCAGGTATAGCTATACGTTGAGTCAGACGCGGACAACTCTCGCTCTCTTTGGCTATCTATTTATCTATCTATCTTTATATCGGCGCCTTCACTCTTCTCGAGCTTTCTCCTCAGTGCTCCACCATCTATTACTCCCGAATACCGTGTCGAAGAGTGTCGGAGGTGAAGTGACACCACCGTTACTTATAGATCAGCTAGCGAACGCCCACTTTACTCTCTTTACAATTCGAGTCGCTACTTCTTGCATGAATTTCCACGACGTCGTGCGACTGTGACAACAAAAGGACAGTACTAATAGATCCTTCACTAGCGAGGTATTTGCACAATATTCCTCATTTACGGCACTTACGATAGCAACCCCTAACAAATCTCCCGCTGAGTAAAAGTGTCAAGTCAGGTCAGAGGCCTGGTCGACGATAAGAGTAAACCGAAAAGGAGACATCTCGCGACAATGCCGAGTGCCCGTATGGCGATCAGGACCAGAAGCGTAGGAGTAGTAAAAGCACCCCCTCCACGGGGGTACAGGGGTGAAAGTCGCGAGGCCGTAGAATAGATAACAACCGTTCGAGGGTATTCGTCGGAGGTCGAACGAGCGTGACAAAGGCGGGTCAAAGAAGTCGACATGTCAAGAGAAGGTGAAAGGGTGAGGGGGGGGGGGGAAGCAAGACGATGAGGACGAGGACCGGAAGAGGAGGCAGTAAAGCGCTAGGAGAAGTTAGTGAATGCAGCCAGTACGCGGCACGTCGATTCATCCCCTTTCCCTCGCCCTTAATCGCTGGTGCACCGTCTTCCAACCCTTGTCCACGACGTCCTCCCACTTTTCCTTCTCTACAGCACACCGTGCGGGAGGATAGATAAGGGCGGGTAGGGGACCGAGGCTGAAAGAGGATGGAGAAATAAAAGTTGTCTGAACACTGGCTGTAACAGGCGTTCTACGAGTATCTAGGGTGTGTTTTTTTAACGGGCTATCCGGTGCAATCACGCCATTTGTACGTGGATAGTCCAGGGAATACCGGGATGGACAGGAAAAAACGATACCTAACTATGGCAAAGTAGGAACAAGTAGGAAAACCGAGGTAGCTACAGAAGAAGAAGTGGCTGCAGCTGGATTCTTTTTCTCATCCGGAGATGTTTAGCAGTGGGTGTTTAGAGTTTGTCGAAAGCTTTGGGTATACAATTCCATCCTGCATAAGTTATAGGAGCAGGGCTGCAGAAATTGTGTATTGTTGGCATGAGCGTGGCTGCCATTGATCCAAGTTTTCGCATTAGCGGTCCTTCGGTCTTTGGAGTTAGGGATACTTGGTATTAGGAGTCAGGTTTTAGGGGTTGTTATCGATGTTATTATGGCCGTTGTATCGAATAATGGAATCGGGATGTTATTCAAGGTCATTATTGCAATAAACTGGCTAAAGTATCGTTTTGTTACAAAAACTGAACCAACTCCAAGACATTCCAATTGCCCAACCGTATACCAATTTAACTTATAACTTTCAATCTTGCAGTATCGTAAAATCGAACGTGATAGCTGTAATAGGAAATCATTAGGAGTACCGGAAACTATCGAATCGATGGATCGAATCCATCGTAATGAATCTCTAAAGCTGTAAGAATGGAAAGTACTTAAGTATTCCAACTAGCTGAACGATTCCTCGGGACGCAGGCAGAAGGATGTAGTTGAAACGACCCGGGTCGCTGTTAAATAAAGACGGGCCAAAGGCAACTCGATACAACAAAACTGTTGCTAATGTACGAATATCGAAGGTATGGATTAAAGGGTGTCCCTGATGACAAGTCACTATTCTACGCTTTCTTGAAGATCCGAATACGAAAAGACTAGATTAGGAAGTTTCCTAGTTCACCTTTACAATTAGTGTAGTTTTGCAAAGGAAGTGTGACCAAAGTGAAGGGCTGATAATCAATAAAGGTTCCCACGAGGCAATAAGATTGGTGAAAACATCGCTGGTGGATTGAGACAAAATGGCTCTACGAATGACTAATGTCTTCTAGATAGTCCTCTTGACCGCATGAGAATAAGGGATGCGCGATGCACCCTTATTGACCTCGGTCATATTTGTAATGAAAAGCCAGCGTGCACAATGTCAAAAGAGGAAATATCTAGAAATCTTGAAGGCAAAATCTAGATATAGAGACGTGATTTTATTGATGCACCAAGATCTACGTATCTCTTATAAAATCCGCCGAAGCTTTGTGGAAAAATTGTTGAAAGATGACGCACTACATAGCGCGCATCCATTGTCGACGTCGTAGTTCACAATTTTCTTTAGAAATACAGGTCCATACGATACGGATCATATCGTTATTCCATGGAAGAAAAGCTAGGGGTTGAAATTGCTAAAAGGGGATGAGTGTGGTGAACGACTCGTGGGGATATATAGGTACGTCCGGATGAGGGGTTAGAGGGATGGTAAGGTAAAGGCATGTTCCAACCGCGACAGAACATTCATTTCCCATGTGAACCATGGCTCACCTGGTGGGCCAACTCTGTTACGGAATATTCACCCTCCTTCCCTTTTCGGTCTTCATTCCCAACCCCTCTGTCTCATCGTGGTTGCTACCAGCTCAAAACTTCATGCCTGTTTTCCCCTCTTCGATCCCTCCGATGCTTCCACGCAACGCTAAGAGCGCAGTAGATCTACCTCTTCTCGTTGGGATTTCCGTGACCGTTATGCTCTAGATCTATAGATCGCGTATGACCCTCACGACGTCGCTTAAAACGTAAATCAAATCTTATCCCCGACAGGGACATATATATATATATATATATGTATATATCGACCAACCGAGAATTGCAAAACGGCCATGCCATCCTCCCACTCAATGTCCCATCCCCCCGGCGTACGTTCACGTTTAATCCGAAGTGCTCTATGCGCCAGAAGAAAATACGCAGGAGAGAGACTCTTCGAGGATGCAACGGAAATAAATTTCTCTCCAGGGATAAATACCGTTGTACCGGATAAATTCCGAGTTGCACTGTTGCTTTTTTTGTATCATACAGCGAACGAATCACGGCAATTTCCAGAAAACAAAATCTATCGCTCTGTGTCATCTAGATGTAGTAAAAAAATCTCTGGGAAGGTTCAGACTCGTAGGGTTCACCTGATAACTGCAAGCACTGGAATTCTGGGACTCACCTGCAACAGAAATAATGATGGAGAAATTAGTACATGCGAATGAATTTAGAGATTCCAATTGCAAAATATTATCGAACAAATCTCCTCCCTCCCCCCTCTATCGTTCCTTTTGAGAGTGTAAGTTTCGGGACTGTTTAATATAGAGATAATCCAAATGAACAAGGTCGAACTTTACTGCAAGGTAAGAATACCTACTTCTAAGCAAATGATTAAATAAATTCACTCAGATGTTTTCGATTAAGTTTGTGAATATACATTTTGCTTATATATATATAAACAAAATTACAATTAATACAACAATTAATATTATAATATAATATTAATATATATATAATAATATTATAATATATTATATTATACTATTAATATATATATATATATATATATATATATATATATATATATATATTAATATTATATTATTAATTGTTATATAATATATTTATATTATATATATGTGTGTGTGAACCCAAACTGTTAATTATAATTAACCGTTTGGGTTCACAGCTGTGTTAATAGCGATTGTTGTTTCTAGTTTGTCTGAAAATATTAAGTCTCGAGCTTTTCGCGTTATGATGTAAATTACAACTGACATTTTGAAAAATGTTTGCTTTTTTCGTGACAATTTTCTTAAATATTCATTGTAACACGGTTACCTCGTACAAATTGACAATAACGTTAAAATTTTCATCCCTTTTTCATAAATCAAGTACCCCCATCCTCTTTTTTTATCACGACAATTATAAGTAAACCCGTGGATGTCATTTTTGTTTACCAAGTCGTGTCGGTCTTATGAGCTAAATATAATTCAAATATCCAGCGATATATACGACGTCGTACTCTCCTTGTCTATATCAAAATGTATACGGTTCACGCGTTCTCATAATTACAGATAGACAAGGAAGCATTGTGGGAAACAGAGGGTGAATGCAACGTCGGGGAATGCAGCGTATATTCGGGCGAGGTCGCGGAGAGTGTTTTGCATTCTCCGATGTCATAACACTCGTTTGGATATTGACGAACGTGCCAATACAACGTATCGAAATGCTACAAACCGAAGCTCGTTCATCTCACCTGAAAAGCTCGGCACACCAATGCCCAACGTAGAGGGAGGGTGCGATAGAATGATTCAAAATGCGCGCGTATAAACTCGGGGATCGTACATTGTTTACTCACATACATAAATATATATCTATATACGTATGTGTACACATATCTATAACGTTGCAAAGCTGTCATTGACGATTCTCTGCAACTGTCACTCGTACGTTCTCTCTCACCACGAACGTTGTGTATCAATAATTACATCAATTATACAGCAAGAGACGGAAATTCCGATATGTGGGAGTTGGCAAACGAGCCGTATCGACGTCGATCGGCCCAGACGCCGTGGAAGAGAAATCGCGTCGAACGAGACCGCACGGACGATTGATCGCTCGTGAGCGATCTAGTAGTACAAACACAGTAGTACGAATGCAATATGGTCAGACCGAGTGCCAAGTGTAAAGTACGCTCTCTAAACACCGGCTGTATCGACAATTACTTATCCTACAAACATACATAACAAGTAAAACGATAAATATCTTCTTCAACAAGTTGACGTTGTTCAAAATTATTTCGAAAAACAATTAAAAAAAACGAAAATTCAGGTTAGAATTTAAAATCGATATTATCCCAAATCGCACTATAAATACATCGATATTTGCGCGGTTATATTAGGTAGATCGTTACGATTTCACAATGCGATTTCAGGAAGAATAACGCAGATTCGATATCGCGCTGGGCTATACGAGGATGGTTAAGCTCGCAGACGTAGAGACAGGCGTTCGGTGCAAAGTTGGATGCAAAATACTCAGCGAGAGAAAGAGGAAGAGAGAAAGGATGCCAGCCTGTTTGCAGCGGCACTTGAAATCCAAGAAAGAGGATGAAAGTTTGCACACTGATGCGGCGCACACGTCGTTCGAAGGCTCACGAGAGGGCGTTATTGACGGAACGTTATCTTGTAACGAGGAGAGCAAGGGACATAGGGGCAGAGGGGACGAGCTTCACGACGTAATTGAACGAGATTCTCCCCTCTGCCGAGCCATCACCATAATCCAAGCTACTGTACCAATGACGACAATATTCACACAGAATCCACTGACGGAGCGTATCAGGCACGCAGTTTCCATTGAGATGGAATCAATGTTATCGACCATCGAGCCCATTTTTCCTCTACTACTCTCTCCATATTTTCTTTTTTTTATAGAGATACATCGACGTTGTACCAAGTGTATGTATGCATTCGGAATTAGAGGTGAATCTCTCGCAGTCATCCCCCGTTTGTCAACCCCCTACACCCTGAGGCGTTGGAAGAAAACGAGAGAAGGACATAAGGTCTTTGAGAACCCCTGACTACTATCGCCTGTAGTAATAGCACCGAAGGAAAATTTTTGACATTATATTTGAATTATTTTTTGAATTACCTACACCCCTTAGTCGAGCAGACATAGTTAAGCGTATTTGGAATGCAGACAATCTCGGTCGTGCTTCGCATAACTGATGAAACTGAAAGCTATCACATACACGACATCTCTCTGTTCCATCATGGCATGGAGTATTACAATTTTTCAATACGTTATATGTAATAACATTCATCTCGAACACTCGGCCAACCTACCCGTGCAGAAATGTTGATAAGGATACTCCATGTCCGATCAAATCCTGATCAGGATTTTTCATGGATTACCCAAAACTGGCATCCC
>JAPYZU010004761.1:0-16900 GCA_030523005.1 Tryphoninae sp. B BG-2022a | reverse complement strand
AGCTCTGCCCATTATAGGCTGTAGACGGATGTTTAAAAGTGCATAACTTTGTGATTTTTTATCTCCATTAATAAACTCTGAACTGAGTGGAAATTTGGCAAAGGCATAGTTTAACTACTGAACTATCTACCGTATAAAATTCCAAATTTTCTCATAAAACGTAATTTGCTTCTAAACAACCTTAAGAGGCAGTGTAATTGGCGAGGAGCTACTTGCGCTTCGAAAACGGGATCCGTAAATTGTCCGACACTGAGCAACGGATCGTCTTAAAATTTGGAGGGTACATAGAGAATTATGGCATAAAGTGCATTACAGTCTGATTTTTCCAAACTTTTGGAAAATTTTTTCCGGTGATAACTGAATCTGCAAAAATGTTTACTACACTTGAACCACGAATCTGACTCGTTTTATTTGTGCTTGTCCCGAATGGGCCACCAAGAGCCAGGCTCGTCTTGTTTTCATTTGTCTCGAATAACGCGTCAGATTTGTGCTTTTTGTTTAGGACCCAAATGCCTTACTCTTACTCTAATTCGTGGTTATAGACCAAGAATTTATAAAAGTCCTTGCCTAGAGCCCCATAAGCTTTGCGCTTTCATGGAAGTCTATATTCTCTGCCAAGCGTACCGAACGGTAACCTGGAATCCTAGAATATCTGTACTAGTCAATGCACGATGAGCAGCGCCATCTACCTCGCGGCACTAATTTACCAACAGGAATCGTACTCGCTCGATATGAAATACCCTGACCGACAAAAGGACCAAGTTACCAACGGTTAGTACTGCAAGAAACTACCTGACCGAAGTTAAGACTTGCTGGATTGTGCTGCCCTCGCGCGGCGCTGCAACTAACTATTCAATACAAAACGTAACAAATCTTTAGAGATCCTGCGTTTACTACCATTCCCAGATATTAAATTTCAACATTTCATTGGGACCCACAACACTTGGAGAAAAAGAAGCAGAACTTCTCTTAAAATCAGGAATATAAAGAACACTTTTACTCTCAACAACACATTTATCAGAAATATATAATTATTATTGTTATTATTAAAACACACCATCGCCATTCAACCTGCGTGATGATTGTTAGGATGAAAGGCTGAAACGAGGATTTGTTGCATCTGTATTCTTACGTGTAGTTTCATGTGTTCAGGTATTTGTCGTAACGACGGTAGCAATGATAATAGAAACATTTTGTCGTAATCGTCTTCCGCCGTAAAGTCGGTTCTTTGGTTTCCTTGACCATTCGCTGCTAAAACATCTACAGCCATTTCCGTATCGAAGGAACCCAGAGTTGCCTCGCAACCCACGGTTTGATGCTGATACGGATCCGCTGTGGCCCCGCTTGACTGGAGAGATATACCCTGCAAACTATACTGCTCCTCGACGGCCGGGGTGTGCAGTATCTCAATGTCGTCTGTGATAACTAGCTCGTCTTTACAAGGCTGGGATGATTTTTTGTTTTTTGGTCCCCTGTAATAAAATAATCAATGAAATAATTCTACAGGCTCGCCCAGATGAAAGCAAAACAATCCAACAATCATATGAACTTAGTTTGATAGACTCGAAACTAGGTGATAGAACCCGTAAGGTTGAGACAAGGGGCAAAATTTTTCTTGGACTATTTCCGTACGCTCCCTAATATTTGTAAACGAAGCGACAATCTTTTAATTTGCAACATTGTTCAACACTGTACCGTATAAACTTGCTGTTGCTCAAAAAATTCAATAGGTTTATAAAAAACTTCTACAAAGAAAAATCTTAAGGTTAGTTTCATCATGCATATCGCATTACGGTCACAGACCGACCGGTACACGCGGCGTGCGACGCCTATCATCGTGCATCGCTACTTTGCAATTCCCGCACGGAATAAACGTTTACATGGTGAGACATGTTAGCGACATGTGCGTTTTTCACACGTAGCGGAAGTCGACGATTTGAAGACGGGAAGATAAGTGCAATTCTCATTAGCATATATAGGAAACAGGCTCGTATCTTTATAGGAGCGATACGGCACGTTGCTCAAAACTACAATATCGATACAAAAACTAAGAATTCCTGCGACGCCTGGTGGAGATATTCGGAAACGCTGTACAGTGCCGGTTCAAAGGTGCGGATGAGGAATGGATTGTTTTCCATCAGGATAACTGGATTAACTACGACATGCACGAAACTCACCGTTTTTTAACACTCGGTATGAGAAAGAGCAGTTGACTGTAGTGCGAATATTTTTTCCGTTTACGTCCTCCTCCTCGTCCCATCGGTTTGCCCTTCCGCAAAGTCTTAACCTCCTTCATAAAGTAATCCCTTATGTTGCGCCATTTATTCCGCAAACTTTTCTCTGAAATTCCGCAACATACAATTATATATAACGCTTTCTCTTCCCCACTCGTTCATGGGCTCCCCTCGTTCTTAGTGGTTTATCTCGCGTTTGCGCCGCAGTGGCGCTCACGCAAGCAGGAACGCTCCGCGACTAACCTACGTTCCGTTTCCATGCCCACAAGACCCTAGTGTACGTACGAACTATCGAATAATATACCTTCGTTGGCTTTGTCCTCCTCCGAAAGACCGTTCCAATCCTCGGTCATAGCTTCGCACACCTCGCGCCACGCGGCATTCTTAGCCCCACGATCATTGTACTGCAGACAGTTTCCATCGTAAATGGCCGGACGTTTCTTTATCTGAGCTATAAACTTTTCCGTGTCAAACAACGTCATGGCCGATTTGTATCTTGGTCGATGCTTCGTCGAGTGTCGTAGGAGGCGGTCGATAACAAGTATAAAATCTTGCTTCCGTTCCGGAAATCTTATTATTCCTTGGCTTACAAATTTCACTAATAAATTACCGTTACCGCGTTTGCTTCACCAAGCGGTATACACCGTGCCGCAGCAGACAGACGACGCCAATGTCGACGGATCGCCCATACGAGTTGCACTGGGCGGTGTGCGGTGTGCGGAGAAAATCGTTGGCCGCGCCGCCGTTCCGCGTCGCACGCGTAGCAAATGGAGAGGTCGCACAATGGGCGACAACGGGGGCAAAATGTACGGTTGCGGCTTCCGATATTGAACTCGGCTGCGACGGTGCGGAATCTACGCGTTTAAGACGCTTCGCAACGTTGCCAGACTTTAAACGCGAAACGTGTTCCGTCCTGCGGATCTTTTTCCCTACCCGCTTTTCTTTCATACGTTTCAGGCTTCGTGACTGACACACGCTCGTTAATCGGATCGAGGGAAAACTGCCCCGAAAATCTTTTATAATGGTAAACGCTATTTTTGGAATTGTGCTGCATATTGATTGGCATCGGCCCTCTCGTAAGCGCTCCGTTTACCTGATATTTAGTACCGTGTGAGGTTTAAAGGAGTTCCGCAACCTTCCCTAGTCCTGACCAGTGATGCGATTTAGTTGCTTATTCGTAAAATGAAAATCTACCCACACGAAGCGAGATTCGAGGGATCCGGAATATCCATGAAACAATCGTAGCGTCGCAAAGAAACGAATGAAGTAATTTTGAAAATTGCTCATCGGGCAATAGAGGAAAACGATCAACTGGACAATTATTCAACAGCTATGAATTCTTCTCATTTCTCCTGAGAATCGATTACCACGGAGGCAGTTCGATTACCGACCGAGCCCAATCGACTCAAACCATAGCGGCGTACCGACGGAGAAACTACAGGTGCGAGGGAGACCGATGCAGTTTTCTGTCTCAATTTTCATGAAACAACTAATGTTTCGGGAAAACAATAATAACGGTAAAGTGTACAATTTATATTCAGAATTTGTCTTTTTTTTTGTTTATTTTTGAATAAATCGTTTTGATAGAAATTGTGTTACAGTTTTTGTTATCGACTGAGACTGCTGCGCCTCGTCTCGACTAGAGAACTAAAAATCGGGAATGGACAATGCCTAAACCGACCGAGTAAACTTCAACTTCGCTTATAACTCGGTCCAGACGCATTTGTATTAAGATTTCATCCCCTGTAAAAAAGCATCGCATTCGACGTGCGTTTCGCAACAACGAACCCGATCGAGTGGTCGTTCCGATCAGTTCCAACCGGAGCAGCGAGAATCCGAGCTGGGAGGAACTGAAAAAAGAGAACCTAAAGGGAGAATTTGATCGGCCACAAGGGTGACAAGATTATTTGCCACAGCGACGAAGGTGGAATTGGCGCGCAAATGGCAGCCGTCCAATGATCATCCGTGTAGCACAGGGAGCATCGACCCCTCTTTCTATCGCTTCCTACGCGAAGAAGCCACGAGAGACTCCTTCTCGGGCTTCATCGCTCGAACAACGTGAAACAGAGAGAGAGCAAGAGAGAGAGAGAGAAAGTCGATTTCTTTGGCTTCTCCGGTTGGAGCGAGAGGGATCCGCGCAAGATTCTTGTTGGCCGAAGTTGGCTCTTCCGAGCGTGGCGCGAGCAAAGCCGGCACAGGGCCGTAATAGGAACAAATCTTTCTTCTTCTTCTCATCCCAAAAAAAATCATTCTTCCTACATAAAATTTTCTACCTAATCGAATTAAAAAATGAATCCACACTTTACCCAAGGTTTCTTTCTCTTAGCAACTCCCGCATCGATCGACTCGTTCTTTACCGCAAAAACGATCCACAATTTTATTACCATTACCCGGAAGTCAAAGGACATTTTCTATACCGCAGGAAAAATTTATTACAAATCGATAAACAATAACGACCTCCGCGAAGTTCAAGCACAATGGAACGATACTTTAGCACAGGGGCGCCGTATTTTCTAGGAACAGGTCTGGAGCCGATGCCGGCTCGAGCAGACGAAGAGGCGAGCGGTGATCCTGCGCGTTCGGCGTTCGCGCCCCATCTTTGCGCTTCGACACACCTAAACCCATATTCACCGATATACAAACGCACACGTGTGTGTTAACGCAGCGTTTGATAAATATAGATATAGCGAGGTACAAAGCGAGTAGGATAGACGGCAAAGAGAATCGACGGTGCCGGACAGGCGTCACCGACGTTAGACTTGGCCATTCGCCGGTTCGTATCAGTTGTCGTCCGACTCGAAGAACGAAAGGATCACTTCATTTCGCACATATACAGCTCGAAGCGGGCAGACTATACAAAAATACAAATAACACGTTGTTCACGTGTTCCTACTTCCGGTATCGAGAACTATTTCTTGTCCGATTATCACATTAACGTCGAAACATGTCGATCGCAGATTATTATGGAAAGAAATACAAGCTCACCAGCAGCGACAAATTTGACGAGATGATGAAGGCTCTCGGTAAGTACTTTGCTTTGTTCAAAATTCACCGGGTTTTATACGCCGTGTATGCGTGCGCCGGTGTCTCTGTATTTGTAAAAGTATGTGATTATCACGAGACGCCCATGAAACAGCACACCCTTTTTCTTCCTCTCGACAACACGCGATCCGATTCGTTCAATATTATTTTCTCCATGCTAATGTAATTTTCGCATCGCGCATATTCATCGAACTTTTAATTACGTCCGAATATTTATAATCGAGGGAAAATTCGAAAATGAGATTATCTTTGAATATTAAAATATTCCTATTTTAATTATTCTTTTTATCTATAGCGTTAACGCGAGATAAGAAATTCCAAAACGTTATTAATCGTACAATCTTCCGAATGTTATCAGTGGCTAAATAATTTTTGCATAAGAAAGAAAACGAATTAAAAAAATATCGATTCTTATGAAAAGTTGCCCAAGCTATTTATAAAATATTACAAAAAATACACCGAAGTAACAACCACCTGCCGGATGATTTATTCATTCTTAAGCCCGTGAATGGATTAAAGTACGAAATAATCGTAATGATGACGGGCAACGGTAATTTCCGCATCGTCACGATGCGGCATCGGTTCCAAGAATAATATACGAATCGATTCCAAGTAGATTGAACTTTGACGTTGTTCTCATGGTGCGTATAAATTTATATCGCGAGCTTCAGCGTCGTGAGAAATTCCTGATTTTAATTCCCAAACCTGCGGGGTTGAGCGAGAGAGGTTCAATGCCGGTTTAAGAAACGTGGCCGGTGTAAGAAAAAAATAAAAACATAAAACGTCTCTGACCGACGCCCACACCGGTTCAACCACGTACTCGATCGCAACGAGGAGCCGGAAATTGGATCTTCTCTTATGGCGAGTATCGCGAGGGACAAAAAAAATGTATTTCGACGTAATAAATGCATAACGCGAGGAATATACGACGAGACAAAACATAACGAGCTCGTCCGGCATATTTCGTCGAATCGGTGCAGGCCTTGTATGCGCTTCGCATTACGAGCTTGAGATAATGTCTACTGTATATATATGTATGTATATATGTATATATATATGTATACATACAAAATCAGACAGCGAAACGTAACGCGAAGCGACGGCACGTTTCTTCGTTTCTTGACACGCCTGAATGGATTTTAACGTCGCACCGTGGTAGCAAAAAATGAGAAGATAGCAACTCGGTGTACAATACCGAGACGAATTCCGTTCCATAAGAAAAAATAGAATGAAAAATATTCAGTCGATTTAACATCAAATAAGTTTACATAAATTTCTTGCCCGTTATTGAAATTACATTTTTTTTGCGTTTGTTTGTTTTGCAGAAGAATTGGGAGAATGGCTTTATATAGAAGAATTGTGTGTGTATATTTAGTTCCTAGAATTAGAGAAGAGCTATTTGAGAGGTAATTTGTGTATAAACGTTATATTGTTTCGAGAATCATAAATGTGAATTGCTAAGGGGAGAGAGAAACTTGATATTACAATCGCGTGATCGTCTATTATTGTTGTCAATATTACCTCAAGTTTACAACCGGCTAAGCCCCGACGATGGATTATTACGTTATGTTTGCTCTTTCTTTTCCTCTGTCCGAGAGACCGACGACTCCGCGTACTCGCACGTATGTTCGTACATCGAATAATGAACGCGTCCGCTCAAAGTTCGAAAATCGGACTTTCTTCTTTTATTTGTATACATATATATGAGTTTAACCGTCCTTCACTCCCCACTCAAGAACCGATATTGAAGAAACGCGATTTTTGTCCAAGCAAAATTCTCTCCCACCCATCGTGCAAAAAAAGAGGCTCGTCGATAGCGTACGATTAGGAAAATAGCGATAACTCCGTTGTAAATAAAACACGACGTAGCTCGTCAGTCGACTTCAGTCATTATTCATACGGCGCATAATCGTTTACTCGCTTTTGTCTACGACTTGTAGTAACGAAAAAACCATCAACGTTTTTGTCAAGAGCGAAACGAAATTTTTCACAATGACTTCCGTGATAAAAAGCTTTTTGGGAAACCATTACAAACTCGCGAGTAGCGAAAACTTCGACGAATACATGAAGACTATGGGTGTGTAAATGAATATTAAATAAAGGATTTTATATATTGTTCGACCTCGAGTCGTGTACTTTGTTCCGTGAATCATTGACTATACGTTGATTCGATCGCTATTTAGTAAAATCGATAAACGAATTGGTAAACGTTAATATATGTTTCTTTTTTGCTTGAACAGGTGTCGGCTTGGTAATGAGAAAAATGGGAGCGAGCGTGAGTCCGACGGTCGAGCTTACGGAAAGCGACGGTGTCTACACTCTAAAGACATCAAGCACCTTCAAAAATTCCGAAATCAAGTTTAAACTCGGCGAGGAATTCGACGAGGAGACACCGGATGGTCGTAAAGTTAAGAGCGTTGTTACGATCGATGGGAATAAAATGACTCAAGTACAAAAGAGCGAGAAGGATACCGTGATCGAGCGAGAGTTCGGTCCCACGGAAATGAAGGCCGTTAGTAAAATTATTTCTACTTATGTACATATATATAGCAAATGGAAGTCTATTTGTGTACATAAACTTCCATTTTGCTATATATATATGATGTGTACTTGGATTACACGCAAATCAGTGGCGTGATGTGCGTAATGAATGAATGCGGGCCGAGGGTAATTTCGCGAGTTACTGAAAGAGGCATCGATTCAAAAGATATATATTGTACGTGTGAGAGCGTTATCGCGACGAAATCTCACTCGGGTTCATCAAACACACACACACACACACACACACACAACACACACACACACACACACACACACACACACACACACACACACACACACACACACACACACACACACACACACACACACACACACACACACACACAATCAGACTAACTGCCCACGTACGTCTACTCGCCTAACAAGCCCAACAATGACGAATGATTGATCAAAAGTACCGCCAATTACAAGTACGTCCAGTTGAATTGAATTCCCCACCGCTCGACCAAATGAAATTGGAAAACGTCGTACTTGGAAGACGCACGAACACATACGCACCGTGAAATATTATTGGCAAACGCCTCGGGTTCAATCGAGTTCTTTTCATTCATCCCTGTTGTTAACGATGCTTGAAAGCACGAGACGGTAACCTATTCTTGCACGAAAACTCAATTTACCATGATTATGCCATTTTTTTCTTTCTTTTTTTGCTTCTCATTATTAAGATTAACGACGTAATCATTATCTTAGTTATTAAAATTAATGACTTACGTTTGTTTGTTTCAGATCATGAAGGTCGACGATATCGTCTGCACCAGGGTGTACAAGTTACAGGAATAACTTGTTGACTCGGCGAAAAGTATCTTTTCACTAAGGAATAACGCTGATACGCACATTCTTTAATCTCAGGTTGTCGGGTGACAAACCGGACAATCGTCCAAAGTTTCGGCAGTGTGATGAATACGCTTTTTATTTTGCTGCTAAAAGATTGATGAACGATATTATCGCGAATTATTGGCACGTTGTACGCGCCATAGATTGTTCTATGAATCTATAAAAAAGAAAAGTTTACACTTCGGTTTTGTATGTTTGATGAATAAATACTTTCATAAAAGTAAGGATTCGGTTTTCGTGGGTCGAATCGTTTTTTCCATTATGTTGTTATCCATTCCATTTGTATTATTAACGATGAAGCGTCCAGTGCGGTATATTCGCGTCAATACTCAGGCGCAATCGAGACGATGGGCAAAGCTCATTAACTTTGACGATAGCAAATATTAATACAGCACTCGCTTTGGACACCTGTGTCTCGATGCTTTATGTCTCCTGCAAAAATTTTAATCAATTTGTAAGAAAATTTTCCATCTGTTTTATCGAATGTTTCTATTATGATAGTCTTTAAAAAAACTCCTTATGGAATTTATTGTATAATCTTACATACCAAGATCGATGCCATGTTGAATACTCTTTACTTTTAAGCACTTTTCTGCGGCGATGGATTTGCAAGGCTATCGGTTCTAAAAATACATTTGTCAAGCTTCAAAAATACATAAACCTGTTAAGTCAGTTTTTCCCAACTGACATGATATAATTTGAATAAATGTTTGAAGAATCTACTTTATGAAATGTTTTTATAGCATTCTTACAACTGAAATTATGTAATCCATGGATGTTAGTGTTGCCAAGTGGTTACTAATTGTTCAGCTGGTAGCTACGACTTTATTAATTTTGCGAATATTGAAATAACTCTTTCAGAGAATATAGGTAGATATCGCTAACAATTGAAAATACCTGTGCAAGATCAGTGGTTTCCATCTAGGTACATTGTTGTATTCATCTTGGTGGTCTGACACATACAGGTTATACATTGTGTCTTGTGATCAATATAATCGAGGTATTGTAGCATAATATACTCGATTAATCGAGAATTGGTAATCACAATGAGAGAATGAAAGTTCATCCTAACCTTCGACCCAAGAGTCCGGGTCAAATTACAAGTGACAAGATAAAAAATGCATTGCCCCGTATTTGACGTTATTGGTGAAATATTGATAATCGTCGTTGTCGTCTTCCGCCTTCCTCAACGTAATCGTCACACAAAAATAGCACCACATGAAACGAACATTTTGATCTCAACACTGGAAAATCACAGATGTCTTGATAAGTTAATGTCTCAACGTGATTGTAAAACAAAAAACGTCGCGGCATACGACCACTTTAGTCTCGGTTCGAAAACACCGCGACATTGTGATTTGATAATAATGTGGACGATACCAGCCGTCGGAAAGATTGAAACCGACAAACAGATGTGTGCGCTTGTTAGTTCCGAGAAAAAGGCGCTGCAGTCGAGTATCAAGTTTACTTCGTCTATCTTTACGCACGCAATGTGCTTAAGAGGTTATGTGAACACATAATTCGTCCGTAAATACAGCGTTAAAATCGGCCAATTTATATACAAAAAGTTTGAGAAAATTTGGAGAAAAGTGGAATAATGGCCGATGATGAAATTCTGGTCAATCAGAGCGTTAATGTGTTCGGAAATGACCTAACGAAAATACCTTGCTTCCGAGGAAGCTTACTCTGGGGCATTGGCGGTGGTCTGGGTAGTGGACTGGTCGTTTTTATGTTCACGAGCAAAGTACGTTTAGCCTCGCACGCTACGATCGGTACCTTCAACATTGTCAGTCTCGTCTACTGGTTACGATGTCGTCACTTATGGAGTCATCAGAAATTCGGCATGGGACAGATCCAAGGTGTTATCCAGGAGACTTTGACAGAAGACATGGAGAAACGGCAGAAAGTCGAAATTGTGGATGTCTAAGTAGGCGCCTCTTATTTTATTTAAAGAAAAAAAATGATAGATTTTATTAATTGTAATTAGAAGAACAAACTAGATAAAAACTCGCTGTGCAAGCTATAATTAAATAAATCCTTGCATCAAGGCTTATACATGTTTTAATTAAACTGTGGTGTTATTTGCTAAACCTTTTTGCGGACTAAGCGAAATCTCTGAAAAGTGCTTGAATCAAGTGAAATCTATGACTGTCATTTGGCAAAGTGATTATGCCAATTCAAATTTATGGAGTTCATTTGTCAAAATGCCTGTGCCAAATGAAGTGAATAAATTAAATTTTTAGGTAATTAGCCTAATAATATTCAAGGTGATTATTTGAAATATCAACCAGTTAGCATCAAATTCTAAAAATTTCAAAGGACGAACGAATATCCTCATATTTGAATCGAATTGAAAAATGGTATGTAATTGATCAACCGTACAAAAAAAGTATCTAAAAAGATCCTTCCGCTGAAAACAAATCGTCGAATTATTATTCCAGGATTAGACCTGAGGTCAACGTTTTATACAAATTTTAATACCTCGTTTGCTTTTCTTTTTTAGAAAAAAGCAAATCTACACTGAAAAATATGCTTTCGCAAAAGTTCGGATGGGATTGTAACGACAAAACACTAGAACATTCGTATGGTTCGTCGTGCAGGATCCGGTTGTAACAAACTGGTCACGAGACAAGACGCCGGCTTGTATTTCTTTTTCTTTCCTTTCGCAGAGGCCAAGTCTAAATTTAGAATATCCTCCTGGTCTGTTCAGTCTGGTAATGCTGGCGTCTCAAAAAACAACTCTGGATCGTCCCTTTTTGGGTCCCTTAACAGCACGAAGGACATTTCGCTATATGATCATCGACCAAGACTATTTTGCAATCAGGATAACAATGAGAAATTCGGCAAGGATCGATGATTCGCTAATTTCGGAAGTTTCATCAATCGTTTGAAAATACTTCGTTAGTACACGGATCTAAGAAGTCTCATTGCGTCGATTCTTCGTTGCTAGTGGTGTACATGTTTATAACGAAATAAGAAAAAGAAATATATACATATATATATATATATGTCTACACATACATATATCTATTAAAAAACACAATAGGGAGGTTATCGCATAGGTGGTCACACGAAGAATCGTTCGAATCAATCGTGAACTAACCGGTTTTGGCTGGCATATCGCAAGATCGGAATAACGAGAGAACTCGATAAAGTGTGTATAGTTTGCGTGTACGTGTATGCTTGTGACGAAATACTCGAAGAGTGCTTTGCTTCCTCTCGAGAAGCAAAAAACTTTTGCGTTTGGAATGATTTCGTGTATTCATGATGTTGTGAAATCTGGGTTCCATGCGTGCTCTTCCATTGTCAAGCAGATCCTATAAATCACAAAAGTATGAATCAAAATTGAAAAACAATATTCCATTGCCTCATACTAAATACAATACGGTCATAATACTACAAACATACATACCATTTTATGAGACTGTTGAATATGCAGTATATAGTCTCTGTGTATGCAGGGATGTTATGGGTGTTCGATCGGATTCATATCCAAGAATTCCTCGCCGTTGATACGAAACAATAAAGAATATACAAAAGAGATTCTAATAGGCAAACCGGTATTCCCCCTCGACAGGATTGCGGGTTCTAAAAAACGCCAACGCGCGGCGCCTCTGAAAATAATAAACCAAGCAACAAGCTTCGATCCGGATGTGAAACAATAATATAGCAATAGTGAGGTTAGGAACGAAAAAAGAAAGATCGTGATCCGCACGTAAATCCTACCAGTATGCGAGGTCCATTCCCCTTTTCGGTGGTCGTATTTCATTCCTCTTTTTATTTTGTAGTCACCCAACTTTGGGACTATGTGCGTTCGATAACGGAACATTCAACATTTTTTTTTATATACGTCTCGGGTCACTCGCAATTAAAATATTCGACGTGAAGGTATATTTCGTTGCTTACGTAGTACATTGGGTCCTTTGGCATGTAGGAAGATCTAGTAGTGTGTGTTAGGAACATGATAAGGCAATTATGGTTTACAGTTCGATGATGGAACCGGCAATTTTCTTGCTGTTCGATTGACGTCACACTCGTAAGCTAGTCGATGGCGGGTGGGCTACTGTGACGCGTTGGACGTGGTGTATGAGCACAAACGTGATATAGCGGCGCGCGCATACGCGCATGCGCAATGACGTATCACCCATAACTATATCTATATATGGTCGATTTTCAAACTCATTTTTTTATTAATTCTATTGACAGTAACGCTATTTCACTTTGTCTGGGTTTAAAAGCGAGTATAATCGTGTAAAATTTATCCAGGTCAAATATAAACACCAAGCCACAAATGCACAAACACACATTTGCATTGGTGATAAATTTTTGTTGTACAATCGCCCGGTTGAAAACAAATTTTTAAAAATCAATGACGTCACATTCTTCGCTGAAATAGTCGAGAGAATTTTCGAGCTTGCTAACCACGTCCTTGTCAAAAATCGGAAACTTTATTGCGTTATTTTTCAATGCAGTTGCGATGCACCTACGTTCGTCCGCATCTATTTTGATAATTCCAGGAAAATATATTTATACAAAAGTCTAGGATGTGATAAAGATTATAAAATTAATTCAATAAAGTAATTATAACTTAAAATTAAATTTATTATTATTAATAAATTATAAGAAATAAATAATAATAATAAATTTAATTTATTTATTATAAGGCAGTTTTATTTGCATAACTTTTTACACAAATTTTTTACAAACACACGTCACCCTTCTTATCTCTAGCCGTCCCTTCCATCACATTCTCTCTTTTCCCCCTCTCTCTTCTTGCATTCCTCTTCTATTTCTCTAAAGTTTGTCTTAAAATTTAATAAATTTTTTCGAGCAATTTTAGAACAATGATAAACAATCTAACATATGAACGGTACAATGTATCTCATACAAAGCTATCATTGTATTTTGAAAGATAAAACTCGTGTGTACATGAGTTATGGATGTTTCGTCTAAGAAATTCAGAAAAAGACGAAAAAAAAACAAATCTTTTTGAACGTGAAATCTCATTAACGTTAACCTTTATAATTCTTGCTGCAAAATAGCCCGAGGCGACGACGAGAAGATTCGTGAATGACCATCGGTCAGGAAGATTCAAAGAAACAAGCTGCAAACGTTATTTCTGAAGATCGTTGCTACCGTTGAACCGTATATAATTATCAAAATGTTTTATTTTTTCATTTTACTTTATTATAGATACTTATACCGTCGAACGGCAACTTCCTTATTTGGATTAGCCGTCTACGACGTGTACTAATAGCCGAGCGAGCCCTTGGGCGAAAAAACGGAATTCTTTCGCCTCTGCCTTCGGCACGACGTGACGCAATGCAAATAGAATCGGGTAATGAGAGTTTTAACGCGAGGTAAAAAAAAGGAGGAAAAAAAAAGAGAGGAAAAACAAAAGGACGAAAGGTATGAAATATTCGGATAAAAATGGGTCGAATAAATTCTCGTTTCCTTTTCTCGTCGAATTCGCGTTAATATACGTATATACAAGTTTCCGAGCGTATGCATAATACGAAAAATCCAGTTCTTTAATGGTTTATCGATGAAGTCGGGCGTGGGTTCGCGCTGTATTAATTCGTACGGTTTTTCAGCGAGCGAGCCGAGGCTGACTCGAGCCTTGACAGAAATTTCTCTTGCTCTCTTGCGAATCGAACGCTTTACTTTCACCGTATGTATTTACTACGGTTTAATCGGCGAGGGCATACCGAGATGAACTCAAGCTGTCATAGGAATAATTCCACGGGAATATGTCCGTCCTGTCGCCTTTAACATTTCTTTAGACGCTTTTTTAATCGTAAACACATCGAAAAGAAATCGATGCAAAATTTGCTCATCCAATAATCGTTCAAGGACGACAAACATTTTTTTTCCACGTTTATTTAAATATATTTTGAAATAAAGCAGACATTTTTTATTTCCATCGTACATTTCGTATTTTCCAATGAACAGGCTCTGAAAAATCGTCGGAGAAATCCGTTGAAAATTTCCTCGATGCCATCGGTCACGTTGTTGTTTCTTTTTCTTTCCGGGAATTAATGACGACTTGAGTTTTTTTTAATTATACAGAATTATTAATTAAACGTGTCTCTGCATAATAGAAGATGCGATTTACGTCAGTGTTTGCCTCCGAAAACATGTGTAACAAACAGAAATTTTTGTCAAGGTTCGTAACTGAAATGACCCGTGCGTACAACGCGGGAAATTTCGTTAATTACGCAATGTTAATGATGGAATTCAAGGAAACCTGAATTCCATCGTTGCGTACAGTCATATCCCAAGATTTTTATTGTCACCAAAGCGTAAACCTAGCTTTCATCAAAACACTCTGTCCGTCATAAATACAGGAATAAGATTTTTTTTACTGTTTGATAAGTCCCACGCTATTATGAGTTTCACTATTCGAGACGTAAAGAGACGTAATCTTGTCGGAAAATAAGAAAAAGTTCCTACATCGCGGTCAAAATTCATTTCTCGTTAACGTTGAAACGAGAGTTCCCTTCTCTTATTGCCAAATTTCGAAATCAAATATTGTATTAATTTTTTGTTATTTACTTGAAAGTAATAAAAAAAAATGATTCATTCGTTTAGCGAAAGATGGCGGAAAAATTGTGCGGCGTCGTCTGATTTTTGTTGACCCGAATATAAAGAATGGAGAGATACCCGAAGCGTTACCCAGAATCGATGAGTCTTTTCCCTCGATAATCGAAACTCACCCTGATCCACTTGTACAACTCGACGATGTAAAATGACGTCATTGTATAATTTTATTGAAACGAAGTGTGACTTAGTTTCTTCTTTACACGAATGACTAAATCTCTCATTTACACGACACGTTGTGATCCAAGATGCGCAACAACCTTGTGCGACCTTGATGTTTCTCAAGAGGTCTCAACCTCGGATCAACCGAGTAGTCATCAACGGAGCTCCGCGAGGAATCCTCTTTTACCTCGTAAATGTCACGTTGTGTAGAATTCGTAAAAGAGGCCCCGACGTGGTTATGGTGCAATATCGAAAATATCGACGTCGCACACGTATCGTGTATGCGATTACACCCGCAGGCTCGTCGCGACGGTGAAAAAAAGTAGAGGAAGAAAAAACAACAAACACATTAAGCACCAATGCGCATACGACTATCGAATCGGCAACGGGCTGGGCAAAACGCGCATGAATAAATATTTTTTTGCAAACAAGCATCGATTTACTCGATGACATTGACACGATAGATTGAAATTTGTCGAATCGTTATAGTCGCGTGGTCGAAATATTGTCCTCCATATTTCTTTGTTTTTCTATCAATGTCGATGATTTTTTTTTTCTTAGGGGAAAATTGAAATAATATTTACTCGGTGACGAGATGTTTTGAACAAGAGTATAGCAAAGTCGTCGTTAATGTTTACGTGACTTGCGTTAATTTTAATTTTTAAATCACGAAGCGAGACGATTCTTGAGAGATAATACTCTCTCGTAATACGGTTGTTAGGTGTCTTGTCATAGTATTATTGCTTCCGTGTTGATGAATTTAAGTGTGCGTACTAACGAGAATCGCAAAGTTCTTCAGGCTGCCAATGAAAAGAAAATCAAACGGCTGTGTATAAGTCGACGTCGCGTTACCGAAAGTCATTGCCGTAAGCGACTGAAAGCAAGATTATTTGGACTGGATACTTTCTAACTACCGGAACATTGAGTGGGTCAATTGTAACTCGTTTTAGTAAAGGTAGAACTGACGGGAGTATGGATAAGTTGTGTGTGTGTTAATGACATGCTGGTAGGAATTAAGACTTTATTTTAATATTAAGAAAAATACAAAGTATTTTTACAAATCTTAAAATTTGGGTTTTGTATTAAAAATAAGGATTAATTCATTTAAGATTGATAACATGTGAAAATTCGGAAACGAAACTGTGATTTTCTTATTGTACGGGAAATTTGCGATCGATATAAGCTCCTAAAACTGGAGAAAGGATTGGAATTTACTGGCATGCAATATGGCGGATTTCTCGAAACCTAAAAAAAACGATTTTTTCACGGTGCTGTATCTCGGTTCTCGTTCATCGGACAGAAAATTGCACGAATACTTTTTCGAAGAGCTCGAGGAGAACTCGATAATCAGCCAGAATCATCCGGATAGTTAAATTTTTGTGGCCATGGCGACACTTTGAAAATCGCGATTTTTGGGACCCATAGGAAGGGACCTGCAAAAAAACGTCTAAGCGATGAGGGCAAAA
>JAPYZU010004757.1:0-16506 GCA_030523005.1 Tryphoninae sp. B BG-2022a | reverse complement strand
GCAAATACTTGTTCACTTATAATATAAATATATATACGTTGTTTTATCAGAACCTGTGTCCCGGAATTACTTATTCTCGATCCACATAATTTTTCATCATTTCTTTTAAACCCTGATTTATTCCGAGTTTAATGCCGCAACCATTCATAGTGGGCAGATATCATTTTCTATTCTTTTTTTCGACTCACGAAAAACTGAAGCAATTTTTTCTTCAATCGAAAAAAAAAAAATATATATAGAAAAAGATATCTGCTCACTATGAATCCTGCGACATTAAACCTAGAATAAATCAAAGTTTAAAACAAAAATTGAAAATCAAAAATCAAAGATAGAGTTTTTGGAAAATAGAGTTTTTTCTTGAAAAGAAAAATGGAAAATATCATGGAGTATGACTTAAATGTCTTTGTGTTTTTTTTCTGAAAAGCACGCTGAAAAATGAAAAATTTGTAAAAAAAAACGTTCCGATTAATCAATTTTGTTTAAAGTTATGAGCGTTTGAAAATGGTTGAAAAACAGAAAGACGTTTGTATCCAAAATTTATAAACTTTTTTGAGATGCATCAAAAAGTTTGAAAAAATTCACAAAAATGTTTTTAGTGAGGTAGTACAACATATAAAATTTTAAGCAAAATTAAAAATCGTCGGGTCTAAAAGTGGTCGAAACCATATAGAATTAATCAAATGAAAATCACATTTGAGATAACGGACAATTTGTTAACAAAAGACTTTAACAGTGCTATTCATAAAAAGTTGAAATATAGCGACAGAGCAGTCTCAGATCGTGCCTGTCCAGATTAAGATTTTAAGAAATTGTAGTTATTTCTCTGGCACTCGTACGTGCTTCGTATCAACTTAAGGAGATTTAGTTATTAAATTAAATTCAAGATGCCCGAACTGAATGATTATTTAGGATTTTATCAAACACTTGAACGCAGTGTGCGCCTAATTTTCAAGATCTATTACCCACTTTGCTAGGTATACCAAATCAAAATTGCATACCTTTAACAATCGACTGCAAAGTCATTAGATTTAACAAGAGATTTTTAAAGTGCAATGTTATATTGTTCGACCTCTCCAAAACCACAGTACGCGGATGATTCGGCATAAAACAAGCAACATATTTAGATGAACAAAAATTCTATAATATGTGAAAGTGGTTTAACATATTGTCAACTCAAATGTGCTCATGGATCGCTGCATTCTCCTGCTCCAAAGATCTTCAGAACAGTTGACTTTTCGTGAAAAAGATGACAACAGCACAGTGAAAATTTGCTATACCCAGTTTAACGTTGTATTCTTTCATCCGAAAGATAAACATTTTTTGAGAAAAATTGGATCGCTACCGATAATTCTGTTACACAGTAGCGAAACGATTTGGAATACTATTGTGATTACGATAACAAAAAGTCGTCAATGTTAATTTCATTGTAGCTTACCAGGCTAAATCGGTCAGTCTCGTGTAATGAATGTTCGATACAACGGCTATAGGCGCAATCTGTTGAGTGTCATAGATGAGAACCGAGCGTTGCGTAGCTACGGCAAAGATCATCCGATACGGCAACGCGAGCATCGAGACGGGTCCATCGTCACGTAACTCGAAATAAACCGGGCAACAACGAACGGCTATCGTTGATTCGTCCAATGATGGTAAGATTATTATCGGTCTGCGAATAAATATTTTACATAAAGTATCATTTATTGACCGATCCATAAAATGTAACTTACTCTTTGAAATTATGCGTTGAGAACACGATCGTTGCATTCGATATTCTTTCGGTGGATTCCTGAGGCTCAATTATACCGGAAGGCGCGATAATGAGAGATCCGTCAATTGTGAAGGTCAGCCGTCTGAAGAACGATTTAAACGTATCGTCGTGGAATAGACGTACGGTTTTTCCTTCCAGGTGATGACCCAGGGGTGTCGGTATTTTCGATTTGTAAATTCTCTGAACCGTTTTCATGGTATTTACACTGATCAGCCGACAATGCCTGTTGTTGGACAAGAATTCTTATTAATTGTCAAGCATCTCATTTGAACAATAAAATTGTTTACATAAAAAAATAATAATTTAGCCATGCCCATTCTGTACTTTTGTCTGTGCTCGGGCAGATACATTCTGGCACATGGAAAGTTTTTTGTCATTACAAGCCATGATTTATTAATCAAGAAATTATAAAGGAATATATGAAGACCGACTTACGCCTTGTCTCTATGAGTTTGTCTAATTCTTTGAGTACTCTTGGGTGTGAAACGGGAAAAGATTTGAAGAAAAATATTAGAAAGTATATAAAATTTCAGTGCACTTTCATTATGGTATTGTGAATTAAACTAGATTGTGCTGCCAACATCAAAGACTTTTCTCAAGTTAGATGGACATGACAAGTTTCTGAATTATTCGAAAATGTCTTCCTTTGTCGACACTCATAAACATTAAATTTCTTTGCGGTCAATGGACTTTTAATAACAAGAATTTATAACTAATTTTCGGTCAGGCATTGTCAATCTCTGAGCTACATACCTATCTGTGCTTAATGTACAAATGTACTGATTGCAAGGATCCCATGACACACCTTGTACAAATCCTTTGTGATCTTGTAGTATGCTTACGCTGCGACCCTTATTGACATCCCAAATTATAGCACTATTATCGACGGATCCTGATACGAGAAAATTGGAGTCGGGCGACCAACTTATATCGTATATGTCCTCGAGATGACCTCTAAGGACTTTCCAAGAATTCCATTGCTCTTTGTTGAGATTCTCTTCACCAGGAAGAGGGGGCAAATGAAACTCATCTTTATGCTTCCACAAGACGATCACGGATTCTGTGGAAACGTGACTCGTTAAAATTTTAGCTGAGAGAAATGCTTTTATTTCAGAAAAATGTGTTTTTCATCGTTACTTATCGAAGGAAGAGGCGGTTTACATTGGTATTTATCATTGTCACGAATAGTCGACTGTTTCATTCACCGAATCAATAATTTTGTATTAAAATCCATAAAAAGATTATTATGGATTTATGTTTTTATTCAATATAGTGATTATAACTCATTGATATATAAATAAATTCTCATATACTATACTCATGGTACATGAAACTGGAGAATAAATGTAAAATGATAATAACATTGCTTGGTTGTTATATCAAGGTGGTAACTTTTGGATGCCGAATACTCTCCACTAAACACATTTTTCTGTACCACTTAAAAGTATAATAAATAATAATAGCTCATTATCTCTGGTAAATCATATTTTCTTAATAATGCTTTGCTAAAAAACATCTAAGCTAACAAACATGCTAAGAAATCATCCCGAGAACATCTTTCCCTATTCGTTCGAACTGCTGGACAATCCTAATTTGAATACATTCACCGGTACTTCCGTTTTTGGAACTATATATCAGATTTTTCAAATTGTGTCTACACTTTCGCACGTAACTCTTAGAATATTTATGATAATTTCCAGAAACTTTTCTTTCGAATTACACTTTTTTGTCACTTCTCTGTATGAAAACTCGCAACAAATATTATTTTAAAGTAATTATCAAAAATGCTTTACTTAGTCAAAGTTAGTGTCTTGACAATCAGAACTATAACGGTTGAAATTTCAAAGTGGCAGCAATTATTAGTGCATTTGTGCAATTTACTCATCACTCACTGATAAATATATTTAAATACATATGTTTCTCTATTCCATTCTGTGGTGTACTTAACAACTTGACTTGTTAACAGTGACATTATAGTATACACTAAGAAGAAAACATCCCTTTATTATTATTCCATGATTTTTATAAAAGCATCTCTCCTGAGTTCTTATGATCATTATGCATGAATTAGTCTTATATAAAAATGGAGAGTGAATATCATTGGAACATGAGTAGCAGTGATTAGATTAAGGATAGCCATCAAATTTTAGATACATTTGCTAAAATCAGACATATTGGAGACATATTGGATCATGTTGGACATACGTGTAACTAATTGATAACCAAACACTGATTGCTGGCCAATATTATTCTTAAACTGAATGTTTTAGCAGAAGGATTTGCAAGATCATTAACACTCTATATAACCGAAAGACTCCCTTAAGACGAAATGAAGGATGAATATAACCTCACAAATGTTGAAAAAAACAGGTTTGTCCAAAGATAGTTAATGCAAGCAAAAATCAAACATCAACTGATGTAAAGTTAACTTGTGGGGATTAAGTGAGCACCCGCATTGGGGACTTTTGTTACCATGAATGTTATATATTATTGTTACTGTCGCATCAGCTAAATTATTTGAATGACCGACATTCAGTGACAGGTACACAGTTTATTTATCAGTTGTCAAAACAGTCATTACCACATTACTTGTCATTGATGTCATTTTGTGGTGCATGTGAAAATTGTTAGTCATCTCAAGTATGGGGGGAGCATAGAGTGCCGTGATATTTTGTTACCAATGCCTACACGGTCATTCAAATCTGCAGAATCAGTAACAACGAAGTGTTACCAGTATCTCGGGACAAAACGTCACTCATCTACCATATATTCGAGTACAGGCACTGTCAGAAGGGCTATAATTACGATAACAAAAGTCTACAGTCACTTGTACTTTGCTCACCATTTTTAAATGTTCATAGTCTTGTCGAATAGTCTAACCAAATATTTCTGTCATGTCTCATAAACTTATTATTATTATAGTGTCTGAATCTATGGATTATTTCTTCATCAAAAGTAATATACATTCCACATTTTTTAAGTCGAATTGTCAAGTTCTCAAACATGGCATAATAAAATGGAATAAACTGTATCTGCAATCAAAAAAATGTGGTAAAAAGTGGCCATGGTCCATTCAGTCATCGACGGCTCCCTTGTAAACGATTATTTAAAAATTACGTTTTTATGGCTATTGTTACCTCTCTCTCACGTTAAGTATAGAATGCAATATGGTATTTTAATGGTAAAGCTTGTGCATCAACTTGCCATCATCCCCAGTGGCAAGGATTTCGCTGGAAGGTGAAAACCTTACCACATTCACCGCTTTTTGATGACGTTCTAGATCTGCCACACAATGTATAGATGCCACTCCATTTTCATTGACAGTTAGATGCCATATCTATAAATTTAGTAAATATTCTTGAGATACGACAAAAATTTTAAAACCTTTTCTTTTCTGCTATACTTATATAATATTATTATATTACCAGAACGTGTGAATCGGCACCTCCGGTGGCTAAACGCCAGAACATTTCATCTTTGGAATTTTCAGCCCGGTTTGTTTGTATATCGATGCTCAATACCGGTTCACGATTATGCCACGATATCTCAGGAATTGTACACTTCATAATGTTTGATTTATCGACAATTCAAATAATACTATTTTCACCTCACAACTCGCAATTGTAAACGAGAATTAAATCAACAAGAACTATCAGTGGGACAGCCATACATTAGTGCCTCGACTGTATTATGTATGGAGTCTGTATAAGGAGACCGGCCATAATACCTTGCCGCCAAAAAAGATGGTCTCGCTTTTCGATTATCAATTGATTTAACTTCTGACTACTGGAAGCGCTTTTGTCGGAGATACGCTTTTTTATATATGTTTGGTCCCGTTTACATGAACGTTCATGTAAACGGGATTAAACATATACAAAAAAGCGTATCTCCGACAAAAGCGCTTCCAGTAGTCAGAAGTTAAATCAATTGATGAACCATAGTTCATGTAAACAATTTATCGCTCAATAAACTCAGCCGGCCACTATTGAAATATCGATTTTTTTTCTATGCTGATCGATTGTTAGTCGTTTGTGAGTGTTTGTTAGACAAAATCTAGCGTTTGTTAGATTTTATTTATTAACTAATACGTAAAACAAACTTCATGTCAAACTTAGCCGCGAGAAAAAGATTTTTAATATCTTTTTTAATATTTTATTTACTTTATCTATTTTTTATCGTTTGTTAGAGCTTCATTTTTATACAATCGTTGAAAAACTTTTGGCCCTACAGCCCGCTACAAGCCACATGCAGATGGCAGCACCACCATGACAGTCGGGCAACGCTTTGCCGATGTAACTTCTCAATTTCAGCAAAATACTGATTCTTCTCGTTTCAATCGATTGTTAGTCCATTGTTAGTAAACTTATATCGTTTGTTAGAATTTAATTTTCATATAAACGTTGAAAAAGTTCTCGGCCTTACAGCACGATGCCAATGCTCTAGAACCGGGAAGTTTTTCAACGATTGAATAAAAATGAAGCTCTAACAAACGATAAAAATTGACTGATAATCAACTAACAATCCATTGGGACGAGAAGAATCGGCATTTTGCTGCAAGTACGAAGTGTCATGGAAAAGCCGTGGTCAGCTGTCGCAGTAATACGACTAACTTCACGCGGCTTGTACCGTGCTGTAGGCCGAAAGTTTTTCAACGATTGAATACAAATGAAGCTCTAACAATCAATAAACATTGATTAACAATCACTAACAATGAACTAACAATCGATTGGAACGGAAAGAATCGGCATTTTGCTCAAATTGAGAAGTTACATCGGCAAAGCAGTGCCCGACCGTCGTGCCAGTGCTGCCATCTGCATATGGTTTGTAGCGCGCTCTAGGACCGAAAAGTTTGTTAATGTTTAAATGAAAATAAAGCTCTAACGATAAAAACCGACTAACAAAAGCTAACAAACAACTAATAAACGATTGAGTACGAAGAAAAATTCGAAATCATTAAAAATCTTTTTCGCGCGGCTAATTTTGACATGAAACGAGCGTTTAAAATGACAACTATGTCTGTGGAATTACTTTTGGTGAATTTAGGTTCATAGGCCGCTTATATGCCAAAACAAACTCCAATAACTGGCGCTTATAAGCGTGAGGGCTGACCGCGTGAAAGCGTCCAAGATAAATGCACTCATTACATAGGGCCATGTAAGCAAGGATGACTAAAAACTGGAAGAGTGCGAAACGCCTGCCCCGCGCTTATCAATCAACGTGCGGAGTAATAAGAATAGTTCTGTAACTTTAGGATTTGCCTTTAAAAAAAATGTATACGAAGCTATATTTTGAATTGATGTTTCATTTTTATTTTCCGCAGGATATGCCAAAAGCCTTCAACTTTAGGTTGTATGCATAGCTTTTTGTAATGTGCAAATTTGGGCAAATGGTGCATAAAATGGAGTTTTCTAGGTATATACGGTTTCATAGATTTTACGAGTGAGGCATGTCCAATGAATAGCTGACTTCGATATGTACTGTGCGTTGTATGATAAGAAGACAAGCAAACAAGTTTCCAATTTGGGGATCGTAATACCTTACACACTAATGTAAGAATTGGCCTGGAATTCAGAAATGAGTACAATTGAAGATTTATTCTCTTATCATCTTTAATAATTATAATAATCATGCATAGTCATGATTTGTAGGTTTTAATTGGGGTGCTGGGTCATAGGAATGCCTTGAGCCTCTTGAGTGGCTGAAACAATTCGAAAGTAAGCGAATTATTTTTTATTCTTGTCGAATAAGGTGCTCAAAGTTTTTTTCCATGACAAATATACCTTTGTACGAATATTCGAGAGCTGTTGCAATAGTTCTCATGTCACCTTCGATGCTTCTTGCCCAATTTTCAGCATCTCCAATTTCTTTCAGGGCGCCAGAGAATGATTCAACAAGATTCAACCAAGATTGAGTCTGCTTTGCAAAATTTGTTGCACTGTGTTGTAATTGCTTTGCCTCGGCATCAAGTTTTTTCTGATTCAAGTATGCCTGAGCGACTCTGTAAAATGACATTTATTTAAATGTTATACTGCATGTCATAGCATTGGTATAAATTACGATATTTACCCAACATTTAGATGATCAACAAGAGCCTGTGTCAACTCACTAGCTGCTTGCACTGCCTCTTTGCGTTTTTGTTCTGTTGAAAGTGGGTGACATTGTTGATATAACATCAACTCGAGTAATTGCAATGGAAAATTTGGCAATAATGATTACTATCTCTGATGTCTGATAAATGTGGCAGATTCTATGTTCGTACATATAGTTTAATGTATTCGTTCACTTGTGTTGAAGTATTGTTATTTAGAATGAATCTATTTTTATTATTTTGTAGTATAAGCTGATTAATTCTCGAAAAGGGAATAATATCAAAGGGCCATAGGACCAACGACGAGTAGGTTTCAGAATACAGCATGAAACAAGTAAGTAACGCCATTGAATCTTTTTACATAAATTGAGCAAATTGTAATGATACATTCAAAACAGTGATATAAAAAATCTTCCTTGACTAATATTATCAATCTACTTTCTACATTCTACTTTTCCTGCCTAATAAAAGTTTGTAATAAACATTTTCTTATACAGTCGAATCTGGATGAGCGGCAGTTCAATGGGCTGGAATCTTTTTCTCGCTTATGGCGGTTTTTCACTTAATCGAGTTTCTCACTTATAGAGGTGCAGGAGCAGGTTTTCTCGCTTACAGAGGTGTACACAAATACAAAGAACAGTGATAGATATGTAGTATATATATTTTTTATACGAATTTGGCAGAGATACTTCTTCGTAAAAACAAAACAATTACATATATATTGTTATACTGATTATAAATAAATATACCACTGATACTTAAATAAATCCGTTAATTTTTTTTGCATTTCTGTTTTCGTATTTTGTACGTGTTTTTCAGTTTCATAAATTTTATCGAAAATTCTTTTATCAACAACCGTCGAAAATTTAACAAACCGATAGAGTGTCTCCAGTGAATTTACAGGCTCTTGCCCCGAGCTTATAGCTGTCTTTCCGATTTGTTTTGTATTCCACGAAATTGGCACGAATTTCGTGGAAAACAAAACACATTGTAACAGATAGTAAATATGCTTGATTCTTGCTTATAGAGGTATAGGACGCGCGTCAGTGTCAATTATAGAGGTTCAGGCATGAACAACGACTCTCCCATATAGCGGTTTCTATTTCTCACTTATAGAGGTTTTCGAGGGCTACAATGATGGGACCTGGCAAATGATGGGACCTGGCAATTACTCACACTTGTAGAGTTTTTTCGCTTATTCAGTTCTTACGCACCCAGGTTTGACTGTATATTTGTTCATATTCTAAATTCCTTGTCTAACTAAATACAAATAAATGCAACCACATTGAATGATCGAACCATATATTTGCAGGCATCCAAAGTTAAGTACCATTCATAATGCAGATATATCCCATCCTCATTAACCTGTAAGTGGTGACGTGAGGGTTCACAGACTGGGTGAACCACACAAAACATAATAAATGCAAAAACCACCTCATCAGTTAAAGGTCAATTTTCCCACTCTCTTAAAAGAGTTTCTAATTACAAATATATGGTTGTACGATGTATTTAGGACTAACGGTATTGGGATATCTTAGAATGTAAGAACCTTCATATGGATTTTAAAGAAATTAATCACTCCTGCATGTGCTGTTGTTCTTAATTAATAATATATAAACAAAAATCGTCAACTGCATTGTTAAAACTGCGGCGAATACTAGTAACTTAAGTAGAAGTCATTTATGCATCCAGTTTTACATTAACCTAAATGTGTACCTATCAACGTCGATGATAAAATAAATATATAACTTTTCGTACATTTATTGTTACTATAACGACAATATTACGGATCTACAAGAATTCAATAAGAATTTATGTCATATTACTGTCGCATCTTGCAGTTCCATATAGAATTTATAAATATAAATAATGGCGGATTATGCACCTATTGATAACGCAAATGCTGATTCTATTTATTTTACATTATTCCAGCGGTATCCGAAAACAATGCACTCGAAAGGTTTGAGGTTATTCCAATGTTTATCTTCACTTTAAACTGATTCCTTAGCATAACGCCGAATGTTAGAAATATCTTACCCTGTCTCTCTTTTCTAGCTGCTTGTTTTCCTTGATGCTCCTTTACGATGGCCGAGAGCATTTTTATAACATTAAAACAAATTAATAATCATACATAATTTGACATTCCTCAATAACTCTCAATTCTGATTTATTTTCCTGTTCGCCACAAAGTGACAGATCAAAGAGTCTAGTTTGTTTAGAAGAAAGGAGTTATAGTTGAAACCTAGGAGCTGGTCCGGCGGGGCGACATCTGAGCGGCCAAATCTCGAACTGTGGGTATTTTTGTACCCACGGTTAGAGGCGAAAAGAACATCTGCAAAATAATATCCTGTTGTAGCAACAAAGATTAAAGCCCTGAAATACCTTGATGCAACTGGACCGACGAAGATAATTTATAATTTTTCAACATTGTTTAATTTTGTTAAAAAAAAATCTAATTTGTTTATATAGATTTAGTAGCTGAATGAATAAAAAAACATCGGCGGCTTTACGCAAGTTGTACATGCGGATTTTTACATATATTTCGCACGCTCGGATCTCGGAATATTTGAGCAATGCATAGTGGTCTCGAATATATATGTCATCGAGTGTATTCGGAAATAGGCTGACAGTACTGTCAGTACTGATGCTGGTTTGACTGAAAAATGAGTGTTCTGTTTTTCTGACAGTGCTGCGAAAACTGCTAAATGTGAATGCGTTTTCCAGTACTGCCAGTATTGTACATAGACATATGTATATTTGTGTGTCATAACTTCATCTACTTAAATCGGAGGAATATGAATGCAAGAAATCGCCAAATATTTAATTTAATTGTTAATATAGTTATGAACCAAGAAGATATTGATGCAATTACGAAGCAATTACGAAGTGTCATGGGTAAAGCCGTGCTCAGCTGTCGCGGTAATGCGGCTAACTTCACCTGGCTTGCAGCGTGCTGCAGGCCGAAAGTTTTTTCATGATTGAGTAAAAGTGAAGCTCTAATAAATGATAAAAATTGACTAACAAACGTTAACGAACGACTAACAAACGATTGAGTACATAGAAAAATTCAAAATTATTGAAAATATTTTTCGCGCCGCTAACTGTCACATGCAATTAGTTTTTCGTATTAGTCAAAAAATAAAGTCTAACAAACGCTGGATTTTGTCTTACAAACACTAACAAACGACTAATAATCGATAAGCATAGAACAAAATTTGATATTTCAATAGTCGCCGGCTAAGTTTATTGAGCTCCGAAAAAGCGAGAAACGATGTTAGTTCTAATAAAGCCACGGTGAGCGCTCTCATCACTCTGAGCTAACTATGAAGTGTGGCGTTGGCGATGAAATGAAGTGAGCGGCATATAGGCTCCAGCGAAATATGTCATGTGTCATTCCATTTGACGCGGAAAGGGATAGAGAAACAGCACTCGAGTTGATTTCAGAATATGCTATTTATTTTACCTACATTTTTCTTCAAGAGATTTCACGAAACAAAACAAAATAAGAAATAATGTTGTCCGTTTTCGAACTATGAATCATTCAGTTGGATTCGGTTTCGTTTTTTCATAAACCATTATTATAATCGAAATACAGTTTTTTAAAAATTACTTGACTTGAGGAGCAAAAAAAGTGATGTTTTTACATTGGCACTTAGTTCATGAGTAATATGATGAACAAAAATTGTTTCGCTCGCGGTCTCGATTCCCCGCCCTCCTGGACATTAATCCAGCATGCGAAATAATTTGAACAAAAGCATAGCAATATTGCTCATCACTGTTATAAGCTGCATTAATCAAACAAAATGTACGACAAATCTCCGATCAACGATTCAAAATCACCGCGCTTAATGGTTCTGCGCAGAAGTGGCGCCGCCTGTCGGTGCAATTATCAGATCGTTTCTCGCTTTTTTCGACCATTTGTCTAACATTGCATTCGGGCTCCTGTACTTTAGTCTCCATGCAAGAAATAATACATTGGAAAGGTGTCGATTCGTGGCGTCAGATCCAATTCATGCGCATGTTCTTAGAGTCCTGTGGCGTGAGACCCTAGTGTCGGTGACCACGCGAGTGAAACAAACACTTCTTCCCTGATTGGTGCAAGTATTAATAACAGCCAAATTCATTGGTTAGAACCGTTAGCAAGCTTCACCAATGTGCAGTGAGGTTACCTAGCAACGCCGGATGTTGGTCGTCGTCTTTTGGATCCTATTCATCAATTCCGGTTGGGACTGTACACTCGAGAGAATATTGCTGATCATTATTATTTTGCGACGCCACCGATTCCCGTTTCGACCTCAACGCAGAGCCGGTTATATATATTTTTTCCGACAAACCTCGTTATAGCGTGCCGACTGCTGTACCAACACAATGAGCGATATTGAGGTAAGCAATTTTATTCCGACGTTATTACTGCATGGAGTTGAAGCTCAATTCTGAGAAATTTGTGATCGATTCGGTGACATGCCGCAAATGAACCGCTATCGATCCAAAATGTTGCCCGTGCGTTTTCGCACGCCTTAGCATTCCATATCACTCCTTTTGTCATAAATATCCTTTATAGTATTAAAGAATAATAAAAATGGTCGTAAACAAAGAAAAAATATGTCTTGCAACTTCTGTTTGACCGTGGTCGATATTCCAATGTGCCTTGTATTGTGTATTTCGCTTGAGGAAAATTCAGACTCACGCGTACCTCGGAAGCATTCTTTCAGCAGCACATATGCCCACATCGGTCAATAATTTGTATACAAGTTGTAAAATTTTGCGTTGAATCGCAAATACGTTTGACAGCATCGATTGCCGGCCTTGTCACAGCAACATTGCTGCATTTTCAAAATGGCACAACATAATGTTTTCATTCTTTCTGAATTTTTTCAAAGGCTGAACCACAAAATGATATGAAATGATAATAATGAACATTATTTTTATGACATTTGTATTTATTTAAGTTTTCAATGAAAAAATTAAACCTCTAGATTTAGCTAGAAAAAAGAAAGAGAGTTATCGATGCATTCAATTAGTTGCATCATCTTTTCTTGTATCTTTTTCTTAATTTTGTTTGTTGTCTACTACAGCGAAGCGGTAGTCGTAGCGCTAGCCCACGGAGACCACGAGCAACGGATGAAGGAATGTGTGAATCGCGCTCCAGATCAAGATCGCGCAAGTCCCGAGAACGCAAGGAAAGTCATAGACCAGTGAAACAAGAATATTCGAGATCACGCAGTCGTTCCGCGTCTCGGGGACGTAAGTCATACAGAAGTGCCAAATATACGAATGCTAGTCATCGTGGCAGCAGTCGAAGTAGGAGCAGATCGCCATACAGAGCGGGTGGACGTTACTCGCGCAGCAGGTCTCGGTCATACTCACGATCCCGATATTCTCGTGAGAGGGACAGGAACATTTATCGATCGCACTCCCGCAGCCCGATGTCGTCCCGAAGGCGGCATGTTGGCAACCGGGATAATCCTTGCCCTTCTCGTTGTCTTGGAGTATTCGGACTGTCGATCTATACCACAGAGCAGCAGATTCTTCACATCTTTTCCAAATATGGTCCTGTAGAACGAGTTCAAGTCGTCATTGATGCTAAGGTATACTCTCCAATTATTAATAATTAATTTATCAGAGGCAATCTATCTTATACATTAACTAAATTAATGCTGAATCATGGAAAATGGATTTTTCTTCTTCATGGAAGAAGCTTCATCTTTCAGAACAGAAAAACAGTGCAATATTTGTATGTTTGAATGTTTACAATTGTTCCAAACATCCTAATGATATGGTTGGATAAAGTTCACAAATGTTACATATATGTGTGTTCACATTCAGTGTGTGAAATATTTAAAAGCTTAAATGGCAACATCTCGACAAGTGACCTGACCAATCTAGTTGAAAATTTAAAAATTTATTCATAACTGGAGCTGCAAGCCACCTTGATTTGCAGCAACTTTAATCCCATTTGTCAAGAGATCTCATTTCATGGGATATTCAATACCGTGTAAAAAACGGGTACAATTGGTTTAACTCCAACTATTCAACTGCTAACATACATAAACTAGGGTTAACACATAATGTCTAAGGCATTGAGGTTGGACAGAATTGGATAAAAGATTTAGATTTAATATAATTAGGACAGGTTCATGATTCCAACTGTTTTTAAACTTTGGCGTCATTCTACAAGCTAAAAGCTGACAAGCTAATGTCAAAACAGTTTTACTTATACCTTTTTGTGTTTTTTATGAAACATTCGATAATAGTGAAGGACGTCCTGTACTGTGCCTCCCTTCAGATTTATGTTAGTATAGTCTAGCCTAAACAAAGTATACCATCTGTTGCTAAGATGATTAAAATTAAATTGGGCTTAGATTACATACTTACTATTTATACCAGATTCGAAATGGAAAATAATTTCGATGATATCGCAAACTCACTGTTACTTTAATAGCCAATCATCAATGTCAAGCAGCTTCTTCGAGTAGATTTTCCAATGTTATTCCCTTGCAGAGCGGATTGTCCAACCTGTGATCATACTGCTTGACCGCAATCAAAGAGTAGAATCCAACGCTTTCTATTTTACGATATAAAGGATACGTAACCCAATGTTGGAAAGATGAAAATGTTCGGGCTATAGTTCGCAGAAATACGTTCGCAAACGGATAATAATTCCAGACTTTCAGTGCAGGAATTTAAAGATTGTATGGATCAGGTGGTGCTGGAAGAGTCTCCCGTAGTAACATATCTATTTGCTGTGTCGATTTGTTTTACAAATGGTTCATACGTCGATCAGAGAAAAATGAATTTTCCCTAGGTGTTGAATGAGAACAGATGGAAACGTAGATTGTTCTCGTCTGGAATGTAAATAGGGATAGCAATAGGGAAGTAGATTCATTAGTAATCTCGCTATTTCACACATTTTCAAGTACCTGAAATATAAGTAAATAAATGTTTCAAAAAGAAAACAGTTCATTTGACATTTCAACATAGCGACATTTTTCTATCCTATTCTATTATTTTTGTCAAGAACTGAGTCCGCTGTAAAATTCTTAAAATATTGAAAATGTGAATATTCGCCTAAATAACTGGAACTCAAGTTGTTTAATTTCACATTAACTCAATCAACTAAACGAATACAAAAAAGCATAATACCAATAAACAAATCTCAACAAACTGAATTCCTTGATGTTCAAAATTTTGTATGCATATTTCTATCACTAACGAATGCAAAAAAGCATACCAATAAACAAATCTCGACAAACTGAACTCCTTGATGTTCAAAAATTTGTATGTATGTTTATATCACAAAGTAATGTGGGTCATAGGTAGTCGAGTAAGGCAGCATTTTTGTTGAGTGAATGTATGCAAAACAGTCGGGTAATGTTCACTATAGCGTTTTCTTCTTTCCATTGATTATCAAACATTTCAAAGGGTAAAGGTAGTTCGTGTAATTTTATAGTGCATTTATAGTGCAAGGAGATTTTGTCTTGGCAAATTATTGAAGGATTTGTGAAAGATCTGTGGTCTTTGGACATAAAATCGGACGCTTTTTCAAAAATTACTTAACTGTTTCCCACACTTTATTGTGTGAAGTACTTTTGTAAATGCTTTGTCAATCTATTACTTACTTTGCTATTCGTCCATTTCCTAGTGTTGATACTCGTTTCTATCGAGGCTTTCACCAACACCTAGTTACTCGTAATGCGATTAACACATTAACTGTAACAACCAGTGTGCCAAATGTCGTCATACTGATACAATTATGTACCGATGGAATTTCATTCCATCGGTATAAGTTTCGCGAGGATTCACCATTCCCTCAGACTTTGTGGGATTATTAATTTTTTAATTATTATGATTATTCATTTTGTCAAACAAATTCATAAATGCCCATAAATTTCGAAATTTTCACATTATAGAATCAGAATTCTTTACATAAAGGATTTGTAATGAAATACTGCTTGTTATTGAGTTTTAAGGAAACTCGTCTAGTTGTTTAATTTAGATTTTGCATATTTTGTTTCATTCGTTCAAAACTGTATAACGACTGAATAACGCATACTTATTATTATTAGGTAGTTTTATTTGCATAACTTTGTAACAAAGTTTTTAACAAAATCTTACATCTAATCCTGATTCTAACGATAAGTTGCACCGCTTATTCTTTTTTTCGCATTTATCTTTCTAATATTTTGTTTTTTCTTTTCCTTTTTCCTTTTCCGAGTTCCTTCAGATTATTTCAATTTATGCTTCCCCTTACATTTCTTCCTACACACTTCTATTTCTCTATGATATTGGCAACTATGTTCTTGTATTTTTTTCCTTCTAGCATGTTTATGAATTCCTTCTTTATCGTCAATCTATTTATATCTTTCGTCCACTCTTCTGCGATTTTTCTTGCTTTCTTCGTAACATTCTCCTAGCCTTTTTTTTATATACAATCGAACCTGGATGAGCGAGAGTTTAAGGGGCCGGAATCTTTTTCTCACTTATAAAGGTTTTTCATTTAACCGAGTTTCTCACTTATAGAGGAGCAGGAGCGGGTTTTCTCGCTTACAGAGGAGTACACAAATACAAAGAACAGTGATAGATATGTAGTATATACATTTTTTATATGAATTTGGCAGAGATACTTCTTCATAAAAACAAAACAATTACATAT
>JAPYZU010004747.1:0-14533 GCA_030523005.1 Tryphoninae sp. B BG-2022a | reverse complement strand
GAAATTTTTGGAACAATCATGGGAATGAAATTAATATTCGGAGACAATAATTCGCAGGATTGTATTACTCACGGAGTTTGTATTTTTGATGTTTTGGAACGAAGACTCGTTTTCTTGTAGGAAGTATTCAAGATACTTACCTGAAACAGGCAAAAAAAGATAAGAGTTAATATTTAAAGATACGGAAGATAGACAAATCGAAGGAGAGAATCGTAACCTAAAGGGTGGTTTTAGGGTGGTTGTGAAATCAGAAATGTCTGGAGGAACATGGATATTGTGAATTCAAAGGTTTTTGGAGGAAAATAAAATTTAGCTCCATTCTAGAACATTTTTTGTTGCTTTAGAGCCCTGAAAAATCGCAATTTTTGAAGGGTCGTCACGGCCACAAGAATTGTGCTATCTAAACGATCCTTGGGTGGTTGGCAAATATTTAACGAACTCTTCTAAAAGTTATTCGTACAATTTTCTGTCGGAGGAACGAGAACAGTGATACAGCTTCGGGAACAATTGATTTTTCGAGGTTTCGCGATATCCATTAAAATTAGTTGTAAGAACCAATGTCGATCGCAAACTTCCTGTACAGCAAGAAAATCATACTTCCGTTTTTAGATTTTTCAGATTTGATCGACGTTAAGTTAGTAAGTTGCTATTTTTGTTTTTTTTGCATTTTTCTCCTAAAGTTTTCGAGATATCGCCCAAAATAACGTCACAATTTTTATCAGCGACAAATTTTCAATTTCATAATTTCCAATTCAAGCTTTTTCGAAAGAAACAAGAATTGAAATTTGTAAAAGTTTGAATTTACTTTCGTGACTTCGGGCAATGTTGAGTCAACTTTCTTTTCGTCCCAAAAAAAAGTTTTTAGGGGAATCTTGGAACTCATTAAAGCAACCCCAAAAACTGTCAAAGTTACCTGTAATGTCAATGCAACCCCGTTTTTCATATTACAAATTTATTAGTCCGAAGAAATTTAAATGGAGCAACTTGTATGTATAAAGTAACGCAGCCGTCAATCCTGAAAGTTAAAATAAACGAGTCCCACAGAAAATTTATGGTATGAATTTAATACGGGGCTGCGGGCACGAATGGATAAAGGGGTGTCTCGACAACGGCGAGACGAAAGTTGCCACATACACACATATAATAGATATATTGCCAATATCTATATAGCTATAGATATACATATAACCTTTGCACAGAAAAAAGTCTGAAAAAATGGTTTAAAAAGTAAATTTCAATTTTTTTGAACTGTTTTCTTAACCATGTTCCTAAATCTACATAAAAAAATTCAATAAATTCAAGAATTAAACGCTCTTTGGTGGTAAAAAAGAGATTTTTGGAAAAAGAAGAATTTCGACAATTTCAATTATTAATATGAATATTCGTCTAACCGTTTGTCCCAATTAATTTCAATTTTCCTCAAAACGGAATATTTATACGCAAATTTCCATTCTGACCGAAAATTTGACTTGTTCTTAACACCGAGAACAAAAGCTTCCATTTCACTTACAGAAGGTTTAATACATTCGTGTAAAAAGACACGGACGTGGCTCACGTATTCTCAAACAATGTTTACATATACGATGGTGGAGAACATCCTGATGAAAACTACGCGAGACGCGTACGAGGTCGGGCTAAAGCGGGAGTTAAAGCGTTTTCAAGTTTCCGGAAGCGCGCGCGAACTGCTCCCTCTCCCTCTTGCAGTCGCTCCCGTCCAGAGACGAGAGTTGCCTCGTAGGATAATTCCTCGTTTCCGTATGGTACACGGTTTTACGTACTATATGCACCAACGTTTCGGTATGTTTCCTATTAACCATAAAGGAGTAGAGGGTAAGAACGATTGTCGGTGTAACTACACACCCTCTTTTACGCGTCCCGGGATGTCTTGACCACTCGCGTCTCTTCTTTATACAACGTTTTTCGAGAGCCACCTGGACAGAGGTGGACAGACCGGCATATATATATATACGCCGGTCTGACACACACACACACACACACACACACACACACACACACACACACACACACACACACACACACACACACACACACACACACACACACGCACGCACGCACGCGCGCGCGCGCGCGTGTGTGTGTGTGTGTGTATTATATATGTGTTATATTTAAACGATGAGTTACGATAAACGATATGAGCTATGTAGATGGCGTGTATACGTAAACGTATATTTGCGAAACGTGCTCTTGGGTTATTAGCATTTTATCCATTTATCTCATCCCCGGGAGCTCACGACAGAACTAGGTCGGCTCTTCCTTTTCGCTCCTCTCTGTTTCTCTCTATATCCCTCTTTTTTCTCTCGCTCGCGGTACGCTCGCTCCTTTATGCATAACCACGCATGCATAACACGAGTGCACGAGGATCAAAAAGTTTTAGAGCATCAGCTTCGGGAAATCTCCCGGTGACCCGAGCAAGGGTTGCGTTGACCCTGGACTTACAGCCGCGATGAAGAGAGAATGGAGGTTCTTATTATCGGTAACACGATGGGTATGTGTGAAATAATGAAGTACTTGGTGCAATGTTGACCGTAAAACAGAATTAATTAAATTTCTTTAGCAGCGGAAATAAAAATTACTCGGTTATTTTCAGACGAGATAATTAGCTTTGTTTATTAATTAAATTCATAATCTTTTAATGAGTCGTTTCATTATTTACGAGGGGAAAACAAACGGAGTGGATTATTTACAATTACACGAGTAACAATACGGGTAGAATGTCACAGTTGTTGAAATAAAATTTTGACTGTACATTGCGCGTAATTACATTTCTTTGCGAGAAAATAGAACAAAAATAATAAAAATTAATAAAACATTGATAATTTTTTGAATTACATAGATAATAATTCGGGATGAATGGTGTACGTAATAATGAGTCGTATGACAAATGGGGAGTTACTCAAAAATACGTAAAGGAACAATAATGATAACATCATTTTTCCCCTGTTTATTTAACGTCATTTTAAATTGCATGAGAAACCCAAAACTGTACTATATCATAGCTAAAAATTAATAAAACATTGATAATTTTTTGAATTACATAGATAATAATTCGGGATGAATGGTGTACGTAATAATGAGTCGTATGACAAATGGGTAATTTTGGGGAGTTACTGAAAAATACGTAAAGGAAAAATAATGATAACATCATTTTTCCCCTGTTTATTTAACGTCATTTTAAATTTCATGAGAAACCCAAAACTGTACTATATCATAGCGTACATGGCTATGTATAATAGTAAGTATATTTATATGTACAGCATGTACTCTCCTCGACACCAGCCTAGGGATATTAAATAAAGAGTCCCCCTCGGTCCCAGGGGAAGCCCCGAGGCCATAACCCTCCCGTCTTTCGCATTTCGTCCCCTATCGCCGATCCACCGAGCGAAGGATACGACTCCTTCTCCTTCCAAGGTATACACATACACCCCAGGAGCTGTATCCTTGCTTTAGCTTGCGAACCAACGGGACTTCGTATTACAGCCCCATTCATACTAACTTACCCAATATTTAGTCCTGCGAGTATTAGAGCGAGAGCTTTCACGACTTCCTTTTTCCCTCGTGCCTCGTGGCTAAAGCAACCAACGATATACTACAAATATACCAAAGACCCGACGAATTGACACTGAACACGCACCAATAAGGTCGAAATAGGAAAGAAAAAAAGGAAGAAAGAAATCGATGTCGACACCCTTCGCGACTATCCTTATCTATCCGGCCATAAACATGTTTTTGATGAATAATTGTGATCGTTAGAAAATATGAGGATTATTAGTAACTTTTCACTCAAGTTGATTCGTTCGATAGAAGTTTGCATATTATGTTACGAATATCTAAAAATAAAAAGCATTTCGATAAAACGACATTTTATTTTATTCAAGATCACCAAGTGGCAGAGTTCGTATTTAATCCGCTCGATAAGCCGGTTAACCCGGACGTAGAGAATAAGTGAGTAAAACGGGTAGAAAGAGATCTCGAATAAGAATGGAAATCGGCCGGAAGTGACTCGGAAAAGCTTGGCCGGTGTACGAAGGAGAGTAAGAGGATAAAGAGAAAAGCAACGGGCTACGAGGGGACACGAGAGGAAAAGTACAGAGCAGTAGGAAAAGCCGGCCAGGATAGACCGCCGGTGAAAGAGAGAATGAGCGAGTGTAACTTGTTCGCCAGGCTTAATCGCGAGGAGAACTTTGGTAATAGCTGCTTGGAAAGTGCTCTCGGCGAATGAGGCTAATGCCTTCCCTCGCGAGCTTTCGCCTCCGTTACCTCGCATTAAAACTTGAACAAATATTGTGGTGCGCGATGGGAGCGAGGCGAGCGCGAGAGGATTGAGAGAAATGTAGGAGCGAGCTCTGAGAAAAGGGGGTTAAATATGTTCAGGGTCTAATGTACGTCATCTCTGCCGAGCATGGATTTCATACGTGTACGAAATCTGACGTACAAACCTAATATAAGAGGAGTCTCTCTATATACGCCGAGCTTCATCCGTCCGCTTGTGAGATAGCCGTGAGACGACAACGCCATCTAGCGCCACCTCATACAGTCACGACATCCATCGTACTTTACGTTTTGCGCTATCCTAACCCTGCTTTCTCACCTTTCTCGTGCGATTTAGAAATGTTTCTTCGCGGTTTTGTTTCTTGCCTCGTTAGTACGGGTTGACATTTAGTTCACTTTTGCACCTCGTACTCAATAGAATTAGGATTGTCGAGTGGAAAGGTCGCAAAATGACATCTGGTAGCGAAATTTCGTAAGTTCCTTCACTTTATTTGAAATTATCTTTTTGTTATCAAACAGCGTGAGAATTATTGAAAAAAAGACATATTGCATGGCATTATATCCTTTTTCTAATGAAACTTCTTCGATATTTTTTTGATTTAAAAATAGTGTAGCAGATCGTAAATAAGACTGGTTCTTAGCGGATCTGGTAACGTGGTAACGGTCTGTCGGAAAGGCAGAAGCTGCCACTTCAAAGTCCGAAGAAATTTTTTCGACACTCTGCGAGTGAGCTCGGGAGCTACTTGTAGCGGTAAAAAGGTGGATGCATGCATCAGCTGCATGCCATAAGCGCGTCAAGGACTCCCCCCGCCGGCTACATTATGCTTTACTGTACCGCACTATCGTGAACCGGAGACCGGTAATTGGCTCCGTAGTGCCTTTTACGTAGGCAAATTGTGTTAATAAATCGTGCGGGGGCAGTAGTGGCAAGAGAAAGAGAGAGAGGGAGAGAGAGATGGTACAGGGGCGGGGAAGGAGTAGAGAGCACACGTAACGCGTACCACGCGCATTGGCCGGGCCAAAGTAATTTACAACGGGGAGGTGGTACGTGAGGTGGCGATAATTAATTTATACCAGGGGTCTACGCGTTCAGCGTTATATAGGTAGAGGAAACGTTGGCCGGTTTCTCCCTCGAGGGGGAGCTGAGAAACCGGTGAACGTCGAAGCACTCTCTCGATACCGAGCGTTGTGCACAGAAGGCAATTATTGTCGAACGTGGTGAAGAAATTGATCGGTAAGAGGCCGATGGAATGCTTCTGCCTCGTACTTTCGAATGATTCGACATTAAGATTGTTAATACCGATTTTAATATCGAAATCGGAACGTCGGGTCAGGACTCGTTGATATCCATCGATTTAGAAAGAAGAAAAATGTCACCGAGCCATCAATAACCGACATCGAATAGACCATCGTCTTTTTTTTCCCTGCTGAAGAATCAGCCTCGCGTTTCTCACAGTCAAGCAACGTAAAACTCTCACGGCGAATTGAGAGTTATCGCGTTACGTTATTTTTCCCTCGACGTCGCGTCGAGCCATAACGTATGCGACGCGAAAAATAACGGCACGTATACAGAGAAAACCGTGGCGTTATACATGTTTGTGGATTCTACAAGGTGTGTATATTATGTAGAGAAGTATACGTTGCAACGTGTCTTTACGCCGTGCGAATCGACTCCACGCACCCCCTTGCCACCGGGACACGCCGTATATTATTATATCGTCGATTTCGCGAGAATATGTACATGCGATACATGCGCATATAGGTATATAGAAAAAGACACATGCATATAAACATGTAAAATGCAGTGAGCTTGAGAGGGAAGAAGAGGGGAGGGGAGTATGGGCGAGGGCGCATGCGTCAAAACGAGGAAAGTCGTGCGGCGCGGACGCCGCCATGCGGCCTCCCGACGATAAATGTTTTGCCGATGTTGTTGTTTTTTTTTCAACCCGAGCAGAGCGGTTGTAGCAACGATATGATTCATGGACGATGGGGAAGGCTTGTGGATGTAGACGCGCGAGAGAGCACGCTGTGCGCTTTTGCAGGAATGAAATTTACCGTCCTCGTGGCTGTGCATGTGCTTGCACGACCCCTCAACCCACCATCCCTCCCTACCGTCTCTTTCCCTTCTCCTCTTCCTGCTCCTCCTGCTCTATGGCCTCGATACATTCTGTCTTTTTTCTATATGTGTACCTACATTTATTTCCAGGCATAGCCTATTATCCGTCGTTTGCTGAAACTATAGCAGGCTCGCGTTGTTTTTCTCTGTTTCTTTTTCATCCCAATCCCGTTTACAATACAATCCACATCAGCCGTTTGACAGGATTATCGATTTTACGACGGTGAATGTAGAAAAGGGAGATTTTAACAACTCGATATCTCGCTGGGGGATGAAGCTGATGGTCGAATATCAGATTTCGAATTTTGACCCCGAAGCGCGTGCGTTAAGAGCCTACTTAAAAAATGTAACTCGCGGGAAACATAGGCAACTGTCTAACGTTGTCGGTATAACGGAGCGGTAATAGAAGACCATAACGCCCACTTTTGAAGAGAGGGAGTAGAGACGTATATGGACCGAGTATCGAGTTTCCACTGGCAACGTTGATGATCCAGGAGGGTTGGCCCTAGGGACGCTCTCGAAAATCTTCGAGGAATTGTAAGCCGAGCTCGTGCTCCGACTGTGCCAACGCACACATAATAGACCTTGAACAGGACTCGCCTAGAGGTTTAGATTATAAATTTAGTTTTCAGTTTATGGTTGGGAGCGTGAGCTCCGCTTCGTTTCAAACCTCATCCACTTTGCGCGACGCTCGTATGCGATTGGACGATAGGCCGTACGCCCAGACGCGCGTAATTGCTGTTTACATGTCAGGGGAGTGCCCGAGCGATGATTTGTGACGGCGGGTTATTCTTTCAGCCAGGGCTACACACGTGATCGTTAATTAAGGCTAAGTCGTAGCGGACTCGCCCTTGGAAAATGAGTTTCCTGAATGAGAAACTCTCGTTGAAGAATTTTGAGCCCTGGTTTGGCCAATCGGTTCAATCTCTACTGACTGAGAACGCCTCGTAGCGAGATGAAGAATGAAACTCAGGGTTGGAACATTATTTGGCAAGAAAGGTGAGAAAAATGTACTCCCGTAACGAAAAAGACGATGAATTTTTATTAGAATGTTGGCACACGAATGATCCAGGAGATTGGCCAATTGTGCTTGGTTCTTGTCTGGATCATCCACCAAAAAGTAAGAGTCCGGTCTGGTCTCATCGCGAAGTAACAAACTCCGTGATTCTCCCGAGGAGAGATGCCATCGGTCCAGGGTCGTGTTATATTCTCGAGGTCTGGCAGAGGGTGGATAATGAGACGTTCGCAAAAAGCCAGCAGGAAAATCCAACCCCGGTGAGATAGACACATTTCCGTAGGAGGAACTGGAAGGGGACTGAAGCAAAAAGTAGAAAGAATAAAGGCCAGACAAAGAGGAGCGATAAAAGGACGGTGGCTGGGCTGAAGGGCTGTTATCAAGGGTGCGGGCGAATCGCCGAGTTCCATGGTGGAAGCATACGAAGATGGGGTACCGTACTTGGCACCCTGAACCATAAAGGATGACTCCTTGGTATACGGCTCTCATTGGGCGCCGTAGCATTCTCACAGCCCCGAGGTTAATAAAGAAATATACAAGGTGACCAGCCAGGGTATTTAATATCAATTTGCTAGTGGAGCGCGCCCCTCGCTTTTCGCACCCATCCCCTAGTTCTCGTTTCCTCGGCCCTTAGGCCACCATCGTCTTGTGTACCAAGTCGGTATATCCTGCGCGCGCCGTTTATACGTTCTCTCTTGTGGTCTTCCTTATATGGATTGTATGTGTGCTAGTCCAGGAAGATGTCCACTTTTTCCTTGTACAAGGACTGGCCAAAACCACTCTTGTCTAAGGGTGGGTCGTCTTCGTTGCTTGTACGACGGATCGCCATTGCGGCCAACTGTACCATTGTGTACCTTCCACAGGGGAAAGTCACAAGACGAGGGGGTTGGAACAAAGAGGGTGAAAACGAACATCGGACTAAGACAAAGGAGGAAAAGGGAGTCTGCCAACAGCTTTGGAGTACATACAACACTGGATATATTCCGTCAGGGAAATAAAGAGAAAATGGAGAGCATGGAGAAACGAGGATCAAGGAGGCGAGAAGGACAACAACAAGAGGTGGTAGTTTCAGTCTGCGATAGGAATTCCCGAGGTAAATTCCACGAGCTTTCTAAACGAGGCTAGCAAACTACCCAACGCACCAGTGGGAGGGTTGGAAGACTCCAAAAACTGGAACGCTCAGCGGGAGGTTCCCTCTGTTTTCAGCCACAACGTTTTTACCCGTCTTATCGTACCTCATGGGCAATATTGTTAAATCCTACGTCGAAGACGTTACGGGAGATGTAGCAAAGCAAAAGATCGTCGTCGATCTTTGATTACATTTTCTATCCTCCTGGAAACTTCATTGCGGATATGGCGGGGCAAAAGAAATGAAAAGACAACCGGTACGTCTGGAAAAAGGGGAACACCGTCTGGTCGGGTTTACGAGCTAATGATTATCAGTGATGGTGAATAATGGGAAGATGATAGGGCGGAAAGACAGGCACAACGGATTAAATCATCCCCCGTCTCATAAATAATCGTTAGGAAACTACGTGCGTTAATTAAACGAACCGGTAATTCCATTTATCGTCGTCGTTGTCGTCGTTCATCGGTGAATTAAATGAGAATAAAAAGAAAGAAGATAAATCGGGGGAAATTGTGTAACTACGAGATGCGCATGCAGTGGATAAAGGGAAAGCATTATTGTCTGTATCGCAAACTCTCCCGTGTATGCACTCAAGCTTGATCTACTTCCGCAGATTCTACATGAGCTGTTCGTAGCAGCAGGAACAGCCGTTAGCGATAGTTATACACTTCGTTCCATCGTTGCTAAAAGCAATATTGCCAAGCTTGGAGCCAAGAGAATTTGTACAAAAGCGACATAATCATCGAGAGGAGTGCAACGGTAGCGGAGGCGAGGAGAACTGGGTACGCAGAAGAGGAGAGATGTGAGAACTGTTATTAATTTCCGAGAATAATACCGTGCAGGTTCACGTTGCGGTGTGCACCGTGCGAGATCGAAGTCGGGTAGGTTTTTGCCACGACATATTTCCCGCAGAGTTATATACGATGTAGGTACTCAGGTGGATCGTAGCGACATAGGGGATGCGGGAAACTAGCACCATCTGGAAAACTCGAACGTGAACCGATATAGCTTGAAAACAACGCGGTGCAAATTTCGTGACTGCTTTATTTTTCCGCGTTACATTTATATTCACTTATTAATTTACCATTCGTCTGAAACGAAAACGAAGGAAACTCAATGTACATATCTATATATGGATATTTCTACGTGAAACTCAGTTGCTTTGCAACAGAACTGAGTAAGTAGTACAATCAAATATAGAATTTACATTTCCTTCGTTCCTAGCTTTCTCTCACGCTGTTTCCTTCGTAGATTATACAACCGAGGAAGCGTGTGTTTCGAATTCTCACCACGAAGTACCGGGAGAATTTGCAACGAGGTAAGGAATGATGCTTTATCAGGAAAATGAGAGGAATATGAAAGCCGGGACCCTAACTATCATTATATTTAAGTATCTATCTAACTATCATTATATATATATATATATGTACATGTTTCTTTCCGAACCTTGAAACTTTGAAGAGAGATGCAGTATGCTTTGACAAAATCCTCGTCAAAGATGCGCGGTAATGCAAGAGGCACGTACACTTAGAGGCATGCACACTCTTGTAATTCACGAGGGTGCCTGCCTCGAGCGTGCAAAGTGACATCTTCGTTACGCCGAAAACACCGAGAGAGATCTTTGCGTGATTTAGCGAATTTCGACGACTCATTTCGAAATGAAAAGCCACACGACAAGCAATCTTAGGTACATGACGATATAGTTATACAAAGATCATCAATCGACAGGAAATCTAGGAAATTATCCTCGTCCGTATTTTGATTATGTACATAAAATTGTTAACGTTCCTTCTAAAAGTTGATACGACAGCATTGACGAATTAAGTTTTCAGCTTCGTGAAAAATGGCGAGAATCAAATTTCATAAGCATGAAAAATGGTAACTGACTAACATGATAAATGATTAATCGTGGCGCGTCTTGAATTTTTTATCAGCATCTTGTACACGTTCTCTGCCCCAGGGGGAATTCGAACGAGGATACGATGCATCGCGAGTGATCCTTTAAAAATTGAACAGAACGATTTCGCCCTGGGAAATTGGCGAATAGCGAGAAAATGGCTTACCTCGTCGCATTTTGGGACTGGTAATTGATTCCACGATCCAAACCTTTTAAGTACACGAGGGATGAAAACGTCTCTTTACGACGATTCTAGTCTCCTCCAGCGCCCTCTTTAAGTTCACGTGTGTATACACCAACTTTATTTTTCTCACCTATGTGCAATTTCTATACTTAGACGCGACATGACATCGAATGGCGAAACTCGGCTCTTTACGGTTAGAGCGTACATACCGTACGGACCGTGGCACACCTCAGCGCCATCTCGTTTTCTCGTGGCAAAACGAAATAGGCGCTTACCGTCTCGTTCGCTCGAGGAACAACCCCGTCTCGCGTTTCTTTCTTCTTTTTTTTCTTTCTCTCTCTCTTTCACTATCTTCGCTACCTCTCGGTGCTTCTTTAGTTTTCTCGTTGACGCGTTTTGCACGGAAAATATATATATGTATAATGAGAGGGGTCTGGCGGTCGCATACGGCGCATTGCAGCAACATACGACGTGTGCAGTGACCTCTCGCGGAGCTCACCGGTGTATCGTGTAGTGCGACTGGAGAAAACGAGCGGTGTTTGCTCCTCCGCTCCAACACTACTACCACCACCACGCGGTTTTACGATTTCGTATGGTGGCAAAGTACATGAACCGGATCTCAGGAAAGGTAAAGCTCTCGAAAGCATCGCTACGGTCTCGCTCTTGTGGTCTACCTGTAATTTTTTTTTGTCCTTTTCGCTCTCGTTTTTTCGTGGTGAAACATTTTTTCTAATCGCGAAACATCCTGTGTTACTGATACCACGAAGAGAAATGGCCACGGTCGTTACCACTGAAGAGAAAAATCTATGTATACAAAATTATTTCTTTCTTTATAAATTTGTTCTTTTTGCCCTCGTGAATTATTTTGATTTTCATAATTTCATTAACTTTTCGTCATCAATTTTCGTTTATGATATTTCGTCAATCTCGAAGAACTTTTTTTTCATGAAATTCATATAGTTTGCTCATAAATATTCGAGACGTTTAAAAATACTTCTGTATAAATTTGCGTGGGTTAATTTATATATTCATCTTCATAAATTTTTCAAGACTTATTATTATGACATAGAGCTTTATAAATTTGCTAGAATTGATGAAGAAAACTTGAAGGCAGAGTTTGGAAGAAGTTAGAAATGTCAGTAGCTATAATTATCCCCACCCACACGTATATATATATATATATATATATATATATATATATACACATACATATATGTGACAGATCGATAACGCTTTCGTTCGACCTACTCAGCCCTTTGGGAAGCTGAATATTCCTACACGTTTATCGATGATCGGTTCTCTCTTCATCAATAATGCATCGAGCACGTTCAACGAGATGAATCAATTTGTGAACTACCGAATCAGCCAATGAATACCGAATCGATGAGGAAGTACATCGTAGAATTCTTGAAATACATAGAGCGTATAAAATATATTACGATGTAATTGGATGAAATATAATTGGAGAATGGAGATCTTCTTTTTTTTCCTTTTATTTTTCAATCTATCTTTCTCTTCGGATTAGTGTAACGCACACAATCGTCGGCGAGTCGGGCGATCCGTTCGACCGAGAAGGAATAATCAAAGAGGAAAGTGGAAATATCGAGTGAATCGGCAAATAAAACCGCGAGAGTCGATGTACAGAGAGAAAAGGAGAAGACAGAAAGAAAAAAAACTGACAATGAATAACCGGAGAGAACGAAAAGCTTCACGATGATGGAAAACAGAAATCATGACCACGAAAGGACAAAGAGAGCCTCGGGCCAATTTGCGATGAAAGGTTATTAGTTCGAATCGTATATGCACGACTTGGTCTCCATGGACTTGGCCGAAGGGTCGTCATAATGTTCTCTCTCAATCCTTTCTCCCTCCATCCCTTTCTCTCTCTCTCTCTCTCTCTCTCTCTCTCTCTCTCTCTTTCCCTCTCTCTCTCTCTCTCTCTAGCCCTGATACCAAGTCTCCCTCTGTATAGCCTGGAAATATCGCGTCTACCGGAAGTCAGGAGGCTCGGATATGTCTTCCGCACGGACTTGCGACCCTCTCACTTCCGATTCGTCGCTTCATCGATCCGTTCAAGGATAGGGTCGGGGAGATCCATGAAAGAGGGACTGAGCTATCCTTTGTTATTCGGGTTGTACGAAACGACTGTGCGAGAGCAAATATCTCAAGCGACCACACCACGACAAAAGCTTCGTACTCGTGGTATCACGATCGAGAATGGACTTTCACCTCGCTTGAATCACGAAACTCGCGATGTCCCACATTTTTATTCATCGTTAAACAAATAAATCCTTGTTAGCTACATGCGTGCCCTTCGTACTTTTCCAGGGGAAGTGTCAGGAATTCTCATATATCCGAACAATTTTATTGAGTTCTCTACTGTTCGATGATTTGGATTATTTCTCATTGTGTTTCCGTTAAGCAAGCTATTCGAGCAAATTAATTTGCAAATTGCACGATATTCCGAGGGAATTTACAATTTTTTGTATCCGTTGATAAAATTGTTATTGTTAATTTTTATAATTAATTACAGGTTAATTAAGATTCTAATTGAAATTATACATTATTGTTTCATGTTTATTTATAAAAGAAAAATAAACAGTAAATATACGGAAGAAAATCTTGTCGAAACAGCGAGATAATTAATTTCAATATTAATTACACGTCCAATTATTTATTTAATTATATCGACTCTCTGATTATTTCAGTAATTAAGCAACGAATACACGCCATCAAGTTTTCGCGCTAGATTAAAAAAAAAAAAACACGGACGCTTCCGTACAGTTTGTTTCCCGAGCACAATGTCATACGGTAAAAGGAATGAATTTTTCCATTTTGATTCATATTCAAGTGTAACGTTTAATCTGACACGGAAAAAATGGTTCGCGACTCGTGCACGATGCATAGATAAGAACAATAAAAATAACAACGAGACAAAAATAAACCATACAAACGAACTATAGAACTTTCCGATTGAGTTGCCAGTTCGTAAAATCGCCGAGTCCACACGAACTCGGGCAATATCCGGTCGTGGCTATTGGTATAACCCGTTGGTTTTTTCCTCTTTGCTTGGTCATATCGGGGAACTGGTCGTGCGGGCTAATTAATCTCAGGGCGGAAGTACAGTGTGCATTCCGGTGGGCTTCGCGGGACTATGTACACAAATATACATACATACATACATACGTTATATATATATATATATATATATATATATATATATATATTTGTTACAGAATGAGATAACGTCGCGACTATAGTACGAATAGTATACGAGCACTAATATACGTGTGCAACGGGTTAATGTACGGAAGCACATCGTTTTTCAGGGAGGATACGCACAGAAAAAGAGGAGAGAAAAAAGAATGAACGGTTAGAACGACGAATAAAGCGAACCGGAAAAGTTTTAGCTACGTTTTTCGCAGCATTTTATAGAGAATCCTAGAAGTTCGCTCACCTCAATTATTTCTGACCTGGCGCATTATACCTACGACCAACTCTACTTGTGGGCATCGAGAAATAATTGTTACGATTTGTATCGACGAACAGTTCTCGCGAATTTTAGATACGCGATAATTGTAACATGAATAATGCGCGTGGATTAAATTTATAGTGTGTAAACGGAGAGGAGAACATAAAATGTTAGAAACGGACGAGGGAAATAGCACGATAATTATACGCTGAATTATTTTTATAAAAGCGTACGACGAAAGTTTTTCTTGGGTTCAATTAACGCAAGGAATGAAATTTTACGTGTAATAAAATTGTCGATTTAATCGATTGCGAGATTAACGATTATTTGACGAAGGAACGTTGATCGTTGAAGAAATCATAGCGGAGTTTCGTTCGAAACAATGAACGAAGTGAAATAGCGAAATTATGAAAATTTGACACAAAAAAAA
>JAPYZU010004746.1:0-17094 GCA_030523005.1 Tryphoninae sp. B BG-2022a | reverse complement strand
TTATCATTCGTTTCGCCATTCATATTATCAAAATACAAAATAATGCAATTAAACCCAACAAAACATTGATCCAAAAAGCTAAAACGTTTATAAAAAATGGTCCACCCGGTAGACGAGGGCAAACGTGAAAAACCCGCATAATCCGATGCTTGGAAATCTGAGGATCGCGCGCGGAGGGGTAAGTCTCGGTGCTAGCAGGGCAACGCTTACAGCAAAGGCGCAGACACGAGCCCGTCGGTCCGTCCGTCGGGACAACCACGAGAGTAGATATGAAAGTGCCACGAGAGATCGAATGGAAAGGGACAACGAGCCGAGAATGGTAGAATGAGATGGAATTAGAGAGAAAGAGGGAGAGGCAAAACGAGGGGAAGGGGGGAGTAGGGAGAGGCTGTGGACGATGGTAATCGGTGTAGAACGTTGGCAAAAGACGCCGAGATGTTGTATATGGGGGCTGCATGGCGCAAGAGCACCTTACCGGTTAAAACGCCCACGATATTTGCTTCTAGTTCGCTAGTTATTTTTCGCACCGATTTTTAACTCGTTCCTACGAAACGCGTTACGTAAATACATTAATCGATCATCGATATCTCGACAATTAATCTTAAGTTATTTTACAATATTAATTCTCCCACCGAAAACAATTTTTCACCCTTGGGAAACAATTTTGCCAAGCTTCTTTATGTTTTCTTTGGGTTTGTTTGATAATAGTTTATGTTCAATATATTTGTTATTTTATGAAGATGATCTTTCATTTGAAACAATTTCTTTGAGAAAATAATAAATATTGAACAAATAATAATTATTCGATTGAATTTTTTCTCCTTTTAAATTGAACAAACGATACGCTTCTTTATGTTTGATAATAGTTCATATCCAAAATATTTGTTATTTTATGAAGATGATCTTTCATTTGAAACAATTTCTTTAAGAAAATAATAAATATTGAACGAATATTGTATTTTGTGAAAATAATCATTCGACTGAAATAGTTTTCATTGGGAATGATAAATGTTTAATGATTTGGCGTCTTTTGGATTTGAGAGAAAGAGAGATTTGTTTGGAATTTCCTCTTTTTTTTCTCCTTTTAAATTGAACAAACGATGCGCATCGTCGAAGACTTTACGTCTTTTGCTGGTCTATTTTCGTATTCAACATGCGGTAGGTTGACGCTCCCTCCGGTTTCACTACCGTAAATCAAACGGTCCCACGGTTTATTTTCATTCGAATAGTACGAGAAGGCAACACGGAAAGCCCACCCTGGGCCTAGCTACCGAATGAATTCTGCACGTATTCCTTGCCACTGAAACCTCCCTCGGCTTATCCTCACAATCTGTCTGCCATTGGCCAACGAACTTTCAACGATAATGCAAACATTGATTGTCCGTGATGGATATTTGTACGCTTTCTTCCTCTCCTGCAAAAAGAAGAAATATTACAATCCAAACAGAATACAAAAAATCAGAATCAAATGTTTAATTATAATAAAATGACATTTTTACAAAAATTCAGAATTCTTTTAATCTCTACCATATCGTCAAATTATTGATCTCTTATATTTTCATTATTCTAAAATGAAAATAAGGAAACTCAATTTAGAGAGAATAACAAAATTAATTTAATTGATTAATTAATGAATTACTGGTTTGATCTAGAAAGCGATGAATTTCTTTTTCCCCTCATGGCGTTTAGTATCAATCACGATTATAGTCTTGTTATCGCCTGAATTTTATTATCGTGAAATTGATTCATAGAAATAAGATTTTGACCCGATCGGTAACGAAGATTTAGCAAACATTGGCTCGTAAGCGATGCGAATTCGTAGGAGGGTGTTTTCCCCATACCGAGGGTAAAAATCAGAATCTTGAGACGATCAATTTGACCCTAAGCAAGGGAGTACGTTAAATTTATTCCTATACGACTGGGCCTATCCCTGCTGCTACGTTCGCAGAGGCGTGCGATATCGCCTGGCAGAAAGACGAGAAACGACTGCGAGGGATATAAATCCTGAAGGGAGCGAGCAGTTTTTGGTCTTGGTATTTTCTGGCTCGTACATAGACACACACATTGGTAAGAGACTTGTATAGCTCCACGGGAATGTAGCCATGAAAATATTCAACACAGTACCATACATTTCCGAACTAGAAATCTCTGGAGAGATTTTGTTCCATTATTTCCCTTTTTTACACATCCGTCTTATCCATTTTACGAAGCACAGCTTACGTGAAAATCCCCAGAATCCGTTAAAGCGTTAGGTAACTTCGATAAATCTGTAACGTTAAAAAAGTCGATAATAAATTACAAAATCAACGAATGGAAAAAAAAACAGAAGAATCGTTTCTCTAATATAAACTACTTTATCAATTTTTTCCTGGACACGATTATCACGTATAGTGTGATTTCTTTAACTTTTCTAAGACTTAATTTTGAGAACAAAAACTTAGTTTATTCGGCTCGTTATATTTTTGTGTGTGCGACAATGACTAAGGGACGAAACAGAATAATAAGGGACGAAAAAGAATAATAAGGGATATTCTCGACAACTGTCCCAATTTTCGTGCCTCGTGTCGAAAATATATCGAGGGATCGATGATAAAAGCATACCGAGACACGTAATGCACCATAGGAGAATTCTGTCTGCGATATCGAACGCTCGCATAGGGGGATATAGATGAGAGTAGGGTGAATATACTCGACTCGAATTTGGCTTGAAAGGCGTAGTGAAACAGCTCCAACGCTGTTTCTCCTCGATGGCTTCGGGCTTTCGTTGCCGGTGGAGTATTATAGGCGTAGTCTACGATGGGTATAATATAATAAAAGTAGGTACGAGAAGGGCGGTTGTATGCCTGCGGGATACACAGACGAAGAGAACTCCGTTGCTCGTCCCTTTGTTCCGTCTCGTCCCAAAACATGCCTGGTCCTGTGGCCTCGTGAACACACTCTCCCAAGTGTATAAGGGTGTACATACAGCCCTTCTTCGTTTCTTCATTCCCTTCTTTCGAAAAGTACGAGTGCGACCTAGCCCACGTAATATCCACCACCTTTTCTATTCTTCGTCGTCCCTGGAGTCTTTTTTCCACGACACCCGATACATCTCTCCAGCACGTGCAAATCCATAACAGAAGCTCCTGCCTCGTCTTCAAGAATTTGCGAATGTTCACCTTCCTTAAGACGCTCCAGGCACAGCGACCTAAAACAAAGTTTTTAATTAGACATTCGTTGGAGCAATAATATCACAGTATTTTTTATGGATTAATTTCAACCTGCGAGATGTAAAGATACATTGATATTCCACGAGCTGACCCTCTTGAACTTGTTTAATTTCTTTTCTCTTTTTTTTTTCTCCAAATTATGAAATGTAATAACTCGAACGAGAAAAGTTGAAGACGTCGAGCCCAGATGGTTACAAGAGAGCCAAGTCGTGGCACACGACCCCGAGCGGAGAGGGCGATGGCCAAAAAGACGGAAGGAGGAGAAAATAATGAACCAAGTTAACTGAAGCCGCCGCGAGCGGCGGCAAAAATTTGATAGCTTAATGGAGCCTGCTTTCCTTCGAGCGTCACGTGCTACAGATTTTTTTTGCCTTGTTTTTTTTTTCTTTCTTTTTTTTGTAACCTGCTACGGTAGCCTTACACGATCGTTAAACCCCATGGGCTATCAAAACCTTTTTTTTTTTTTAATATATCTGCTGCACGGAAGAATCTTCTACCACCGTGTTGGAGATATAAATAGGAAAATATCATTTATCTCGTAAACGCTTATATCATATTTCCCGGGTATGTTATTAACGAATCTTCTTTGCGCTAAACAAAAGATTTATCGGGCTGGAGATTGTGTTTAAGATTGTTATTTCTGAAATATTTGAACCATAAAGAAACTATTTGACAACCATGTGCTATTAGTGAACTTTCATAGCATTATTATTAATTTAAGCTGATAAAAACTTTGAGATTGGCGAATATTCGATGATGTTCAGTTTATCTACAGTTTGTGGCATCGGTTCGATTGATTGATTTTTGCGCCATTTCTAAACTGTTATAGCAAACGGCACAGGGGGTTTGCAATTTAGAGTCGAACCGCAGGATATTGTGGTCGAGCAGGGCGGATCTGCTAGGCTCGATTGTCAAGCGACGAGTGCACTGGGCGAACCTACGATACAATGGAGAAGCGACGATGGTCAACCGATCAATTTTATAGGCGACAGCTATCGGTAAGCCACGACTCACTAAATGAACAGCGCCATATCATTTCTCACTACATATTTCCATATGGTCTGGTTTAAAAAGCGATTTTCACACTGTGCCAGAAAATCTTTTTCACATTCCAGTATTGTTTGTCCTCGTGGTCGATGAAGGAGAAAGATTGACGATCCGTAAATGGAAAACAAAACATAACCTGCTGAAAAAAAAAATTTGAATAATCTCACAAAAAGTTTGGTTATACCATCACAGTCAATTTAAATCAATAAAAAACGTAAAAAGTGTACACGTTTAAATAATTTAGCTAACGTACAAAAAACGTTTCACGTCTTATAAACAATTTACATCATTTCTGACACTTTACCTGTGATCATAGGCGCCCTCTGTGGTTGTCTTTTGTTTGGTTTTGTATCACCATTTGTTCGTCGATCACGAATAATCGGTCAAACTTTTTCCTTTTTCGTCGAAACCGTATATTTCGAACCATCTTATCGTAAATACGAGGCAGATGGATAATGACTCACCGAACTGGTGATCCTGATCGATCCTCGAGCCATAAAATATTTCTGCGATATTTCAGGTCCCAGCTGGCAAATGGCTCGTTGTATATAAGCAGCGTGTATTCTGGAAGTCCGGAACTCACCGGTAGCTATCAATGTCTGGCGACCGTCGACACTGTTGGCTCTATTGTCTCTCGGCCAGCGACGATTAAACTTGCCAGTGAGTACATTAAACTACGATTCAACGATTCACACAACTTTAATTGATAATTTGTGACTTTTCTGGCCGATAAATGACACCGGCGTCTTTCGCTTTGGCGCCAAGATTATCCATAATGCGCCATTAACCCATAATGCATGCGCGTCAATAACATTAGCAATACATAGGCGGCGCCAAGGGTGCCAAATGGCGCTTTATTCAAATATGCAAATTAGTACATGTTTTTTTTTATTATTACTTTTTAATAATAATAACACGCTATAGATTCATGGCGGCATGTTCCTTCATTAAAAAAGAGAAAAATGTTTTATAAACACTAGTTGTTTTCAACACAGTAATAAACATACTTTATTTTTATTTTATATAAAGGCTTGCCAGGGTTCGACAAAGAGCCCCAAGATACGATGGTTTATCCAGGCCAAATTGCCTACTTGAGTTGTGCACTACCGACTTCATCTAGCCTGTTAAAGATACAATGGCTAAAAGACGAGCATCCCTTCAACCTGGACGAGAGCCGAATGACAATAATGCCATCGGGTACATAACCAAAAAAATTTTGCAAAGTCTTTCAAATTTATTTAATAATAAATAAAAACATTATTCTAAAATTAATGCAATAATAAAATAGGCTAATCAATCGAGTTTAATTTACGTATTTTATTTTAAATAATTCATTCTTTTTAATGTACCATGAATAATTTATTCTTTTTAATGTACCATGAACCTTTTTAATGTACCCTTGTACCATGAATATTAAATTTATATTTTGACATTTTTAGGCGCTCTTGAGATTGACGATGTGAGAACACACGACGTAGGTTCTTACAGATGTAATGCCAGTGGATTTGGACAATTTCGATTAAGCAATAAAGCCCAACTAGCTCTTCTTACCAGTGATATCGGTTGGTCTTTTTCCTAGTCTCATTTTTTACCAATATTTTATTCGTACGAAGCATTTTACATTTTCAATGAATAGAAATAACCTCTTCTTTTTCCAATAATATCCGATATACTCCACTTTACAGATCAAGGAACTACAGCTCCAGTTTTCATAGCCAGACCCGTTGAGCAAGATGCAGTTGAGGGTTCTTCAATAACTCTCGAATGCGCAGCAAATGGAAATCCAAGACCGAGCATTCTCTGGCTTAAGGATGGAGTCGCGGTTGATCTAGCAGGGCTAGATTCGAGGTAGAATAATAATAAGCTTATACCGATTGTAGTCTTATAAAAGACGACCAAAAAACAAATCATATTTAACAAATTATTTCAATAATAAAATCTTTATTTCACAGGTATAGAAAGGTGGCTGCATCGAGCCTGATGGTCACAGATGTTAGAGAAGAGGATCACGGTTCTTATCAATGTCGAGCAGAAAACGAGGTGGACACTCTCGATGCGGTTGCTGAAGTAAACGTGCAAGGTTGATACAAAAAAATTCATAAAAACAACATTTCGTCCAGTTTGCAATGAAAATGACAATATTCTTTTAATTATTCCGATCATTCGCAGTGCCTCCAAGATTTATAAAACGACCAGAAGACAAGGTGGCCAACGAACATCAAGACCTGGAATTCGAATGTGAAATTTATGGCAAGCCCGAGCCGAAAGTAACTTGGCTGAAGAACGGTGAAAAAATAACATTGAGCCAGTACTGGCAGCTCGTTAATAGGTAAGCATTGTTCTTGTTTTTAAATTATAATTCAATTCTTCAGAAAATATAAACTCCAGGAAATATCAACAAATATTAGAATTCAGAATCTTTCCAACAACTTTTCCTCAAACTTAATTACTCTTTTCCCAGCAACAATTTGAGGATAAACGGACTGCTGCACATCGACGCCGGTATTTTTCAATGCATTGGCAGTAACGCAGCTGGAACCGTTCAAGCATCTGCGAGATTAACAATTAACCAACCGAGTGAGTTTTTTTTCCACCCAAAAAAAAAACAAAATACAAGAATATCATCCCTTTGTTTAACACACCAGGAATGATTTATTATTTTTCTTAATATTTCCTTCAATTCATTTATTAACTACCAACAAAAAAAAAACAATTTTACTCCTGTTGTTTTCTTTTTTTATAATTTCGTTTATTTTATTTTTAATTACATGTAGTTTTTTGTCTGTTTGTTCGTTCTGTTTCTTTCATCCTCTTAATATCCCTACCAACTAACTGTGTCGCATGCTAACAAATTAAAACTACAACCTTGAAACAACAAAATTATTGAAAACAAAACGAAATGTAAAATCGTGAAGAAAAATCCCAATCCTCGAAATCGTCGACGGTGCGTTCGTCGCAGAAGAAAAAATTCTCGTCTCAGCGACAATTGTACAATAATACGTGGCAGCATCCAAGCACGTTATTGGGTCACACGTTATCGGCGTACACGCCGAATCCACCGTTGTCGATAAGTCCGTCCGACGATCCGGCCGATCTTCTCGGCACAGCTAACGATCCCAATTCCCTATACGATCCGGAATCCCATTTTCTAGACGACACGGAGAGTCTCGAGTCGAGCCTCGAAGGTGGAACCGTACCATCCTCGCCGAAAAATCTCAGCGTTGCAATCGTCGCTTCGAGATTCGTCACGTTACGTTGGCAAGAACCTGAAAATGCGAACGGTGATGTTCTTACGTATTACGTCTATTACAAACAAGAGGGATCCCAACGGTGAGAAATACACCATTCTTCTTTTACTCAGATATTAAATTTTATAATTAAAATATAAATTCTCAAAAATATTGTCATTTTTTGAATTTTCTTTCATTTGAAATTTCAATGATTTTGTAGAGATGGAGTGTTAAATAAATAAGCGACTGGAAGTCAGACAATAATTAATTTTAATGAAAAGAAATTTGATAATTAAAAAATTAATTCTCAAAAATATTCAAATTTGTTTTTTGCATTTGTTTGCCTTGGAATTTTGAAATTTCAATGATTTTGTAGAGATGGAGTTGTAAATCAATCTTGCAAGCGACTGGAAATCAGACAATAATTAATTTTAATGAAAACAAAATTTGATAATTAAAAAATAAATTCTCAAAAATATTGAAAAAATTTGTTTTTTGCATTTGCTTGCCTTGGAACTTTGAAATTTCAATGATTTTGTAGAAATGGAGTAGTAAATCAATTTTAGAAGCAACTGGAAGTCAGACAATAATTAATTGGAATGCAAAAAAAAGAAATACAAAAAAAATTGAACATTTACATTCAATCATTGAAATATTGCTATTTTTCAGAGAAAGAGTGGTAAATACGCTTCACAAGCAACTGGAAGTTGTCGTTCGTGGTCTTCAGCCCGGTGTGACTTATCAGTTTCGCGCTGTCGCTCACAACTCAAGAGGCGCAGGAACATCAAGCGAAACTCTACGCGTTACAACTCATTCAGAGGTATTTACATATTTCTTCTACTATTTTGTATAATTTTGTGTCATTTCAATATTTCTATTTTTAATTTTTTAATTAATTTTTCAGGCCGACGTGCCAGGACCTCCCCAAAATCTTCATGGACACGCGACCAGCAGTGTGAGCATAGCTCTCTCATGGGAAGAGCCACTGGTAGTGAACGGCAGAGTGTCCAAATACATTGTAACTTTCATGGAAGTAGGTCGAACATTTTCTTCTCTATCGATTTTGAGTAGACAGCCATTTTTAATTTTGTTATTTTTAGGGCGATGGCGATGAGAAGATACGAGAAACGACCAGTACGAATTACGAACTGATCGATTTGGTGCCTTACACCGATTACAGTATATGGCTTCAAGCTGTTAATGAAAATGGTCCGGGTGCGCCGACCGGTGAAATTACAGTGAGAACTCACAGCTCCCAGCCATCGCAACCACCCCACAATGTTACCCTAGAAGCAGCTAGTTCGACGGTTAGTTCTAATCTTTCATCCCTAACAAAAAAGCTCTATTCGTTAATTTTTTAATTCTATGTATTTATTTTATATTTTTAGAATTCATTTACTTTTTATAGATTTATTTTTGTATGTATATTAATAATTAATTGTCAACAGAGCATAATAATCCGTTGGGAGCCACCGCTCGAGGGCCGTAATGGCATAATAACCGGATACAAGATACGTTATCGACGTCAGGAGAGACGTTTTCACACAAACACTGTGACGACCGAAGGTAATCAACGAGATTACACTCTGAGTGGTCTGGAAAAACGTGGCATTTATCACGTAAGAATCTGTGCTCTGAATGTCAATGGCACAGGACCATGGACCGAGTGGATGAGCATCGAGACTTATGAGAACGATCTGGATGAGACCATCGTCCCTAATGCACCGAGCAATTTACGAAGTACTTAAATTTATTCTACTATTATAAATTGTCCTTAGAAAAATTGATAACGATTTTTGTAACCAACGTTTAATTTTGTTTTGTTAAATTTTAATTATTCTTATAATTTAATTAAAAATTTCATTGTTTTCATCAAAATAGCAAAAGCGTCATCAGACTCAATCTCAGTATGGTGGAATCCGCCCAAGGACGATGGGATCAAGGTACGCGGTTACAAAATCGGTTGGGGAAAAGGTTTCCCGGATGTTTATACTCACGAACTGGACGGGAAGCAACGATTTTTTACCATCGATAATCTCGGTAAAAGAAAGCAAAATAATCGATTAGAATCGATAAGAAAAAAACAAAGAAATCGTTATCATATTCCTGAAAAATAATTGCAGAACCACAGGCCGAGTACGTGATATCTCTGAGTGCAACGAACGAAGCGGGACAAGGATCTCCGGCTTACGCGAACGTTCGAACAATCGAGAAATCGGCACCGGAATCGGTCACGCCTCTCACACCACCGATCGGCTTAAAAGCCACGGTTCTTTCTGCCAATACGGTTGTCGTGTACTGGACCGATATGTCTTTGTCCAAGAGTCAGGTAATCTTTCTCTTCATCCATAAAAATGAAAATAACCGATCGATCGTTCTATCCACTTTTTATCCAATCGATCACAATTTTAATTCTTTCTTTTCTATTCCCACAGTACGTGAGCGACAGTCGTTACTACGTGGTACGATACACACCCTATTATCCCAATGTAAATCCACGCTACAAATACTTCAACGCAAGCGATCTGAACTGCATGATCCACGATCTCAAACCGAACACTCAATACGAATTTACCGTGAAAGTTGTAAAGGGACGACGCGAATCACCCTGGAGTATGGTAGTACTGAATCAAACTCAGGAAGCTGCTCCTGCATCGCCACCAAGAGAATTAACCGTCCAGAGTAACGAGGAAAGACCTACTGCTGTAATTCTCCGTTGGCAACCACCGAAACAACCCAATGGTCAAATAATTGGTAATTTGAGTCAATTTTTTAAGTAAATTGTTTTCAATCATTTCTCTAAACCTATCTAAACTTTTTTTCGTGTCAATTGTTTAATTCAATTGTATTTAATTGCAGGATACATTATATCGTATTCAACGGACAGTACAAAGCGTGACAGAGACTGGATCGTGGATGGAATGCTCGGCAATAAAACAGAATATATCGTCAAAGGTCTTCGACCAAGTACGACTTATTATTTCAAAATACAAGCACGAAATAGCAAAGGCTACGGTCCATTCTCGTCCATGGTCACGTTTAAAACGTTACCGAGTGAGTACATTGCGTCAGGTTTCTTGGAAAATGAGAAAATAAATATTTTAATGGTTAAAAAGAAATCAAAGTATTCGTTTAAAAAATCTTGATGTTAAATGTTTACGTTAGAATGCGAATTAATCGCTGTATCTCTATGCAAACAGCTATCATAGTATTCTCGCGTATGCTGATTAATAGTGTCAATGTGAGCTTTCGTTGTTTTTTATTTCTTCTTTTTATTTTCAATAGAAAATTTACATTTATGACATTTTATTTTATTTAATTGTGTAGAAAATTTAGTTTTTGTTTATTTTTGTTTTTATAAGAGGAATGCTATTGATCGTTTATCGTTTATTTTCTTTGTTTTCGTTCGTTTAAATCTCAACGCTGTAGGCAATGGCATGGATTTCTATGACGAATTGCATGATCGAGGTAAGAATCTTTTTTTTGCAATCCATCGACTATAAGCTTTTTTGTCATTTTTATTTTGTTTTGTGTTGTAAATCGTGTCGAGATCGACGATGTCGTAGAAATTGCAATGTCTAATAATTGTATTTTATTCAGATGGACGAGGACTGTCGGGTATTCTGATTTACATAATCGTCGGTTGCACAATAATCCTGGTAACCGGAATCGCTGTGGTCGTTGTGGTAGTTTGCTGTCGAAGAAATCCAGATTCTCCAGAACGCAAGAAAGGGTACACAATTAATCATATAAATATTTTTAATCCTAAATGAATTTTTGTATTTTAACCCTAAATAAATTTGTTCTTCTTGTATTAAAATACAAAATGTATTAAAATTGACATTTATAATTTGCTTTCTTTTATCCCAAAGGTACATGAAGGATTCGAATCAAAAGACGAACATAAAGCCACCTGATCTATGGATTCATCACGATCAAATGGAATTGAAAGCGTTGGAAAAATCATCGATAAACGGAGAAGCTTCGACAAGTGGAGTCGTCAGTAATACTCTGCCAAGATCTGGCACGCAGGATTATGCCCAGGACAATGTACCAGTAAACTCAAGTTCTCTGGACAAACGAACATACGTCCCAAGTTACATGGGTGAGTTAGAGCAATTTTATTTTCAACCTACAGATTGAAAATAAAATTGTAAAAAATATACCATCGCTCACGACTCTTTTTGGGAACAGTGAATTATTTAATTCAACGAAAATGATTGAAGAGCAATCAATATTTTTATGGAATTTACTTTTTTAATTTACTTCTTAATTTTTTAATTCCTATTTTTATTTCATTTCGTTCTCTTTCGTTCCCTCGCGTCCTTCGCGATCGCGAAAACGATATTACAGGTAACGTGGACGATAAATGCTCGACCCTGACTCGTCAGCACAGTCGCGGTGCTCACAAGCCAAAACTAATAGCACTTCCGGTGGACGGTGGTCCATTGCATCAACGTGAGTAACGCGTTAATTTTTATTTATTTAATAATTTATTCTTTTTATTATGTTATTGTCTTTATCGTATCTTTTAACAGAATTTGGTGGTGAGTCGAATCAAGAAGGGAAACAGAATTGAAGGGGATGAAGTGAGAATTGTTTTTTTTTTTGATTTAATGAAATTTTTTTGTAAATTAATTTCACAGCTATTGCGACGGCAACGCCAGTGGTGAATGGATGCATGTCACAGCCAACTATTCACGGTTCCTGCAGTGATATGCCAGCGACGAGGACGAATTATCCACGAACCGTGGCACAGTACAGCCTTAGCAGGGCTCACATAACTTTGGAACCAACACCAGAGTCTAGTCCGGATTCTTGTTCCATGCCCAGCACGTACGAGCCACTACAGTCTCAGGTAGGAATTGTTGTCAATTATTCTATTCCTCTTCCAATTTTTCTATAAATTGAGATAAATATTTTCTGTACAATTTTTATGAAAATATAAATTTTGTTTTTTCGTTGAATAATGTTTTACCTTTTTTCTGGCAGATTTCTTACGGTCCAACGAGTCAGTCTTACACTGCGAGCAGTCCTTACGCCCCGGGACATTATGGAAGCGGAAGTCAGTCGGCAACCGGAAGTGGAGCACTTGTCGAGGGTACTGGAAGTGGCAAACGGCTTCAAGGTCATCCCCTGAAAAGCTTCAGTGTACCAGCTCCACCGCCGCAGTCCGCTCCGTCGACTCCGGCTCAACAGAAGCACGGAGGTGAAGAATTGATAAGGAAGAAAAAATTGCAATAGTAAAAACGTAGGATTTTTTCTAATTTTTGTTTTTGACTTTGCAGGTTCGCAAGTCACTGTCAGGCCAACGATTTCTGGTAGTCCTTACAAAAAAGTACCAGGACCAACGACACAGTTGACGAAAAATCGTCTCGCCTCCGTGTCTAATCCTTCCCACACGCCTGAAGAAATAGAACGGTTGAAGGTATTTGATTTCTTCTGTTGCTTTGAAACAACAAAATTGAAAATAAATTTTGTGCGATGAAGACAAATATTGAAAAACGTTTGATTTCTTTTCAGCCTTCTTACAGTACCGAGGAATTGAACCAAGAGATGGCGAATTTAGAGGGTCTCATGAAAGATCTCAACGCGATAACAGCGTCCGAATTCGAGTGCTAAAAAGCTGGATCCTTGTACTCAAGAATAGTGCGCGAGTGCCATTTACAAAATAATAATTTCTCGCCAGTGAAGTAAAGTCGAAGGTCGATGGGCGATGAAACGAATAGAGAAGAAACGTGAAAAGAAAGGAAGAAACGAGTGCGAGAAAGCAGGAAGAAAGAACCGACCCACCGCTTGAGTCAGACTCAATCCCATAAAACTTGCCAATTTTTTTAGATAGTACAGTAATTAAAATAAACTTAATGAACGAAATGAAACGAGAATGAACAAACTAGCTCGTTGCGAATGCTTGGCAACGTTACGCTTGTACGTTTTTTGTTTTAAATAACGAATTGATCAAACAAAAGCGAAGAAACGACGAGGTTCAAAAATTATCAATGAACAAGATTTGAAAAAGGAAAAGAAGAAAAAAAAATGGACAAAGAAGAACAGGACGAAAGAAATCGTACGTAGCGAAGCTACAACGACTGCCATAGATAATAAATAAGGGTAACTCGTGAAACGAACGAGGAAACACGAGGAAGAAGAAGATAAATGAAAGAAGAAAAAATAAGTGAGCGACGCGAAGATAGACAATTTCCTATTTTTTTATCCGAGCACTATCGAGAAACGTTTTTTACGCTCGCACCTTTTGCCATCGTGGAATTAAACAAGACAATGCATAAGAAATAATCGTATCGAGAATAACAGTGCGACTTTCTCTTTCGCAAACCACGGAATTGCAAATATTATAATATTTTATTTTTGTTTCCTTCGTATTAATAATCGAAACGATCGCGATGAACGCAACGAACGAATGAGAGGAAAGACTCGTTATTTTGTTTCCTTTGTTTTTAATCATTAAATCTCAAATCCACGTCTTCTTTTAGCTAAAAGAAAAGAAGAGAAAACAAGACAAAACAAGAATCGAACAATTCAATATTTATAACGAAGTATAATAATAAAACTCGAATATTCTATAAGGAATTGAAAGTTTTTGTACCGCATTTTTTGCTACTACGGCCTCGACGAGAAAACTAAACGAACGAACAAAACTATAGTAAACATAGAAGAAGAAAAAAATTTTTTAAAACAGTTTTTTAAACGAATTAACGACACACAAGAAGAAACCAATGTTTGAGCGAAACCACAATGGAAATAAAACGCGCTTTAACGTCATGGCAGCTTTGTAGAAGAGAAAACAAAGAACGGAAAGAAAACAAAGTAATAATAAACGAAAAAAATATAAACTCATGATGTAAACTTAAAAAACAAAAAAAAAGAAAAACAAAAAAATTGATTCGTTTTTAATACACATTTTTCTACGGATGGGAACGTCCCCCCTGAATTCGACGATAGAACAAGAAGAGAATGAGAGACAATGTGAAAATGAACAGAAACAAAAGAAAATAATGAGAAAAATGTGTGCGATCGAATGAAAAGAAAAGAAAGAAATCGAGGAAGGAAAAGCGAGAGTGTAGAAAGTTCGAATGATTTACAAACGTAGGATATAAAAATAAACAAAAAAAAAACAACAATCGTACTTCTTTCTACTTATAATCTAAAAAGTCACAAAGCTTAGTATTACGATCTCATTGGAAATGAATAATTAATACGTTTGTTTTTTTTATTTCTTTAATTTCTTATAAGAATTATTAGCGACGAATTCGTAATTGTTTATATCGTTTAATTATCGAGACAAGAAGCTAATTGTAATCCCCCTGAGGAGATAGCGAACGAGCGAACGTGTGTAATAATGTCGACAAGCTGCTCGAGAAAAAGAATTATCGAAAATATGAAGAAACAAACAAAATTACAATAACAAAAAAAAAAAGCAAATTTTATCGCGACGAAATCGATCGACGCGCGTTCCTTTCGAATTCATTCCTACTAGGCATTTATTTTTTTCCCTCGAGTTAACGAAATTTAAATAATTTCACCTGCGCTCATTTTCATTTTTGTTTTCAACGAGTGTTTCAAAGTATTATTTAAAAAACATGAAAAAAAAAAAAACAAAAACAAAAAAAGAAAAACTATGAAATAAATGTAAGAAACCAAAAAGAAATTGATAAATTTGTATACGTCGTTTGATCGCGGCCTTTCGTCGTCATTCCACCAACGATTTTTGTGATTCGACCCGAGAAGAATGTAATTTTTGTCGTTAAAAAACAAAATGAAAGATTGTCATCGTTTTTAAAAAATTGTTTTTTTTTTACACAAAATTCATATTTTCGTCGTCACATTGTTATTACTTCCTTCGCGAATGCGACAACGAAATAAAAAGGAAACAAACGAGATTGAAAATGAAATTTTAAGAGCGCGATAAAACTGCCTATGCCGATAAAAACTGGATCTGCCGAAATAACTTCGGTAATGTAAAAGTATAAAAAAAAAACAAAACAAAGTAACAACAACAACAACAGTAACAAATTTAGCCTAATTACGTACTGAATTTTTATAATTATTCTTGCTATTATTATTATTATTATTATTATTATTATTAAACGCGATATACACGATATTTATATCAATATTATTATAAAGGATGAATAATTATTTATGAATTTCCAATCTCGACGAGAAGAAAAGTGAACAAACTCAAGGACAAAAAAAGACTTTCGAATCTGTTTTTTGTTTTCTTGTTCGAGTTTGTGAATTTTTTATACAACGATAAGAAGCTCGTCGATTAATCGGTCGCGAGAAAAACGAGAATAAGAAAAATTATTAAAAAAAACCAAACGCCGCCCTCCCCATTATTATTATTATTACAAATTCACGTGTAAATATTTTAATGAAAAGAAAAAGAAGAAAAACAAGGAAACGAGGAAGAGCGAGTATACACGCCGATCGAAATATAATTCTATTAATTTATGCCGTTGGTACGATTATAAATATTAATTATTAATTAATTAATTAATGAATTAATTAATTAACGATGAATTAATTATTGATAATATAGTCGATTATTATAATTACTATAATATTTGTACGATATAGAATTAAACGATATAAAAGCGGCCATCCTCGAAACTCAACGACGTAAACGAAAGCTAAAAAGGTTGAAGCGACAAAAATAAAACAACAATTATAATAATAACAACAACAACAACAACAACAACAACACAAACAAAAAGAAAACATTCATAACAAGTGTGTGATAATATTTGTAAAACTTTTTATTACGCGTATAATATTTTTTAAAAATGCTATATTATACCTGTACTCTGTGTATATATACATATGCACTGCAAACATTGAGAATTTAATGTTTGTATATGTATAGCTAATAAACGGATCTTATGTTCTACATAATAATTTCTCATGAAATTTATCAAACTTTTTTTTTTTGAAAAAAAAATAAAATAAAATAAAATAAAATAAACTTTTCAACCTGGTCCTTGCTAGTTAACGATGGAAATAAAATAAAAATTACAAATATATTAATAAAATGAATCTTGAAAATGTCGAACTTCATGAATTAATATTGTTAAAAGAATTTTATTTGAAATTATTTTTTCAAAATCTCCAGAAATTATGAAAATTCATTTTTTTTTTGGTTTGTTTTAGCGTTGTTTGTTCTTCTTGGGAATTTTTCAACGTTGAAAAAAAAAAAAGAAAAAAAAAAAAAAAAAAAAAAAAAAAAAAAAAAAAAAAAAAAATAAAAAAAAAAAAAAAAAAAAAAAAAAAAAAAAAAAAAAAAAAAACAATTCTCTGTACAACTCTTGGAAACCACGTGTTTCGAGGTTTAGTTTATTTTTTATTTCTGCTTTTTTTTGTTCTGTTTTTGTGTTTTTTTTAACTTCTTTTCTCCTCGTGCCTCTTTCATTTTGTAACTTATCTTACACAATAGAGAATTGACATGAGAGCGAATCGGTTTACACGTTATACACACACATACAATAATATATATATATATATATATATATATATATATATATATAATATATATTATTATATTATATATTATATGATTTATATATTCTTCTCATATATAATAATATATATAT